>DWAJ01002819.1:0-16333 GCA_018238005.1 Eurema mandarina
TGGCATATATTATTCATATAAACCTTCCTCTTGAATCACTCTATCCATTAAAAAAACCGCATTAGAATCGGTTGCGTAGACAGAGAAAGCGACTTTGTTTTAGGCTATTAAGTGATAATAGAAATGAATGTAGACGAAGTCGCGAACAACAGCTAGTTAATCATTAAATTTGACATGAATAAAGTCACACACAAACAGACAGGCGATGCATTTTTAATAACGCTGTTTCGTTGATTATTTTGAGACGTGACCGGGTTTTGTAATTCCGTATGTCTGTCCATCTGTGATTCATGTGGGAACTGTATTGGCTGTTGAATTATTAATTTTTAATTTACTATAATAATATAACTAATACATTTGTTTGGTTTATAGATAGCTTTGTAATATTAAAACAATAGATACAATTATTAAATTTATTTGTAAAAAAAAATCTTTTAAACATTGGACCTTTTCTAGAAACTTCTTCAGACAATTACAACTAAGTCAAACATTAACAAACATACATCTTCAAATAATGTTTTAAAACAATCAACTTGTTTTTAAAAAAACCACCAATCGGCTAAGCCACATTTGATGGTGTTGAACACTGAACAAACACAGATGCGACAAGTAAACAGCTTCACGTTTTAGGGTGACTGTGCTTTTGGTGGCTTATTTATTTTAATATGTGTTTTAATTCTTCACTAATATAATAAATATGAAAGTACATGTTTGTTATGCTTTCACGACAAAACCTACTGGACCGATCTTCGTGAAATTTTGTACACATATTTTAAGACTCTTCTCTTGAGATCAGAATGAGTGTAGGCTTTTTATTTCCGATATTTATTTGATTGATTCAATGTGAGCGAAGCCGCGGGTAAAGGCTAGCTATGAAAACATGTACCTATAGTAAAACTATATATCTAATAAACTTTAAGGCGTACTTTAAACTTGCAATACTTAGTATATTTAAATTGATAATCCTTTTTCAGGTTATCACCTGCTAATTCCTTTCTCCCTATTTAATCCTCCCTTATACCGTTTTTAAAGTACCAATCTATGAGACCCTTTATCTTAATAAATATTTTTGCTATTCTTTTTAAGTCGAAAAAAATAATAAAATGACAATTTAAATTTTTTTCATGTAGAATTTAAAACTTTGAATTTAAAAATATCTTATTTTAACCCTCAAACATGCGCACAAGCCACGTCACTAATCTCACAGCGCATGGGTCTAAACGGCCTGTGGGTTTTTCACTTCTAACCATTCGAAAACTGTGTGTCTTTGACAAACAACACGCACTGATAATATGTCAAATGCCTGTTTAACGCCCTGGCATTTACGTGTGCTATTGATAAATTAGATTACATATTTTCGAGTTCAATTTTTTCATCTAAAAATGATATATTACTCTTTGATTTTTGCTCTTGTTAATAGCTTCTTTTTTTACAATATGAAGAGGGGAGACGAGCTGGACGCACTCCTGATGGTAAGAGTAACGCCAGCCCATAGCCAATGCAGTGCTACCCGGAACTTTGCTATAAAGCCCAACTGCGGGCAGAGGTGCACTACACCGACGCTCCCCACTTTGAGTCATCAGATATTAAGACTCATTAGCCCAGTAATTTCGCTGGCTACAGTGCCCTTCAGACCGGAGCACAATGACATTTTCACATCACTGTTCAGGCGGTAGAATGTCTGGCACTGTGGGGGTACCCACCCAGTCGGTCTCCTGCGAAAGAGACCTACCCCCGGTAAAATAAATTTAATGACTACATACAATACATACTTTTAATGATAATAAAGGATTCTGCGTGTTTTTTTTACACAAGACTTTAAATTATGGCCACACTAGGCTGATGTCTGAGTCTGTTATGGCAACTGCATAACGGATAAATTACATAGCTATATTTTTTATTTTGATCACATAGTTATATACGTATAATAAACAGCAACATCTAGGACAAATTAAATTACGACTTTAATTTCTCATGAATTTTTAGCAATTAGCTATTCAGCAAGCGATCGAACCCTCAAATCCTGATGTAGAAAATACCAAGCTGTCATCAAATTATTTTTAAAGATACGTACTATTTATAAGAGGTGATAATAAAGGATAGAAAAATATCAAGAATATGACGAATGAAAAATAATTTAAAACAGCAGCTTGAGTTATATGGCATCCAAAATTTTGCGTTTCATTATTATTACTATTTACAACAATCAATTATACAATATAATTCTCCTTAAACATAACATTTCATTTACTCCGTACTAAACTCCCCTAATCTGCACTATCCATCTACGCTACAGCACCGCAAGAACACCTAAGATCATCGAGCAATACTTCACGCCACCCCAAAAATCCTTCGTAACTCGATGTGGGCAATCCACTGAGTGCTAGAAGCTTATCATAAATAACGTTTACTGCACAGCGGAGATATGTTCGAATTGCTTCCACGTGATATATCCGAGACCAAGTACCTACATATTGAATTTTTAAATGAACATTCGCTTTGCTTCTAAACTGACGCCGTAAAGAATCTGAATTAGGATAGGTCAGGGTTGTGCGAAAATTATGTGACGTCATAAAAACGTCAAGTTCAGACGAAAGTAGCGTTGTATTTTATTAATTAAACAAGTTGGAATTTATTTTATTCCCTTCAAATAACGATTTAAACATTAATTTCATTTGTTTCAATCAAATTTAATATTTAGGTACTATGAATTGTTCGAGAAATTTCTGTCGTAACTCGTTTTCTAAAAATTTAATTTAAAAAACAATATCAAGAACAATAATTGAAAAACGTCAAACGATATTTTACGAAATAATGAAGAAACTCGTTTTGCTTAATACGGGCAATGAATAAATGAAACGGGGGTACAAAGGGGAGTGGGGAGAAGTAAGAAGGGAGACAAGAAAGGCTCTTCGCTTAACGATGTACGTACTTGACAACGAGTCACACCTTTGTATCACTTATGGGAATTAATTTCACAAAAACGCAAGTCATTAATACGGTACGATTGTGACCCTATAACGTTGTATTTTGGTACTATTTTGTATGACGGCTATGCAAATGCGTGTAATTAATCTTTGCCAATAAAACTGTCAAGAAATAAACTACGTTCATAGCGACGTTTGATACGTCAGAGACTTTTATATTGATGTATGTTCATTTTTATATAAATTTCGGTCTATATAAAATGCAGCTTTCTGTTGGTTAAAGAAATTCAAAACGAATTCAGAAGATCCCAATAAAACACCCACAAGTCACAATCGCAAAACTCAACCTCTTTATAATATTAATATTTATATGTATTACATTTTCTTTAGGTGAGACATAAATTAAACGTATAATAACGTCATAATTTAATATGCGTGGACAATATAAAAACCCGTTCCCGCTAAAAAAGAAAAAAAAACAGAATATCAGCCTATTCTCAATTCAAATTTCGCGCCAATATGCATGAAACTGCAGCACTCCTTCTCATTCGACACACGACTATCGAGCACAGATCGTCAAACGTTCGCCCGCACCGTGTCGCTGGCAACTTTCCAATGAAATATTTTCACAAAAACTTCTCCAAACTTGTATTAGTTACCCGCAAAAACTTTCCAATACTATCTGCTTAGTCGAATTTTTCAATATACGCTGCAAAAAAGTTTACATCCAACATTTATTAGTTTGCTAGTTTGTAAGTGGCCATCGAATACGACTTAAACTATACTGTCTTTTTGTAAAGATTTTCTTTAAGTTCTACGTCTATGAAATTAAACTCTTGGATTAGAACATTTTATTCAGAAGCTTCAACTTTGTCGATGAACAAACATCAGTAGAAATAATTACACTGAGAATAACAGCCATAAACATTTTAACGTACAAATACTTAACTGAAATTCAACCACTGCTTTTACCCTATAAAAAAGGGTGATTAAAAGCGAATAATGAGAATGATAAGTAAAAAATATGGTATTTAAAAGTAAACAAATGTTCTCGCTACAAGAGGTTTTGGATGGTAAACGGCAAAATTGGCCATTACCCCTAAATGTACGAAGTGAAACACCGATAACAATCTGGATTTATAGTAATTTGCAATGTTAATGTTAATGGAATCGGCTTATAGCGTTCATCGAAATTATTGATGATACTTTTAAGTAGCTGAAGGATAATCAGTCCTTTCAGTTTATATGCTTTTATATTTAATTATGTTAAAAGGTTTTAAAATTTGTGCTTTGTAGGAAGTAATCTCTAAAAGAAGATATTTAATCGATAAACACATAGGTAGGTAATGCCTTATATCTGCTGTTAGGTGTTTGGTAATATTCGTGGACCTCGCGCGTCAGTCTCCATAAAAGGACACAAGTGGGTTTTAGTCGGTAGAGGAACATTTACACCTTCTTCTCCCCCGTGGTGATTGCGATGATGATTGGGATATCATGAATTCTCACCATGACAAAAAGGTACATGGAATTCAATATTGACTGAATGAATACCCTACAACTTGTCTAACAAGTCTTAAATATAAGGACGATGTTATTTTTTGTTTGTTCTATAGGTGTACGTAAATATAAAGCAAATTTATATATTCACCTAACGTCCTCTACGTTCCTTTAACAACACCAATAAGAATTGTACATTTGCTAAAACTTCAATATCCACATTCGTATTGAGATGTCGAAACATTTAAGAAACGCTTTGTAGTTGCTACTTTTAACTACAACTTCGATCGCGATCGAGTGGAATCTCAAAAGAGCACCGAGTTGTTAACTGAAATCGGGCACTTCAAGTATTAATTGCTTTTCGTTCTCCATTGTAATTCAGATTTGGTGAGAGAGATGCAAATTACTCTAAACTATCCAGTTGCTCTAGTTTTCTAACTGGAATGCGAAAAGTTCCGTGAAAAACAGCTCGGACTAGAAAGTCTACCCGCCTTCATAATGCTTCTCAGAGCCTTTGTGGCGCTTATTATTTTATATTGTTTATTTGTAAGTCTTAAGTGTAATAGGATCACATTTAAAAATACTGGACACCTTTTTCATCGGCGTAGGTTCCGTTTCCCAGGCAATAATAGGGTAAAAAGTATCATATGATAAATCGTATGATTCTACTGATCTTTGTAGCTAGATTTCAGCCAAATTTATTCACTAGATTTTGCCTGAAAGATTCAGAAAAATGCAATCATAGATACAATATTATGAATGGGGAATTCCTCACAAACTCTGGCATAATATAGAATACTAGCGACCCGCCCGTGCTTCGCACGGTTGCAACTACAGAATGTCCTCATACACAACGTTTACAGCTTTTTTGGCAACCCGCGGTCGGTACCGCCGCGGCGCCGCAACACCTACTTCCCTGCATTTTAAATTTGTAATATCTTCGGAACTATTCACTTAAATCACATGCGGTAAAAAGCATATTGATCTATAATAAATACACAATTTATTTAAGGTACTTAATTGGATAAGGATTAATGCTGTATAGTTTAAAATCACTTCGTTAATAACCATTTAATAGTAAAAGGTTAAACATGGTTATGGTGGGTTATCCCTAAGAGATAGACATATGCTATCGCGGAGTTTTTTGTAGAACTCTTTAAGGAGGACAATACTGTAGTACAATATTTTTGTCTATCTCATAGGGTTTAACCAGCGTTTGCAATATAAGCGCAAAAAACGTTCTTAATTACGACGTCGCATTAGAAACATCTAAATTTATGGGTCTTTCTCTACTAAAATAATATAGTATGTATTATACATATAAAACTTCCTCAAGAATCACTCTATCTATTAAAAAAAACTGCATCAAAATCCGTTCCGTAGTTTTAAAAATCTAAACATATATAGGGACAGACACACAGCGATAGCGACTTTGTTTTATACTATGTAATGATAATGATTAATGAGAAACATAATATTGCTCAATTCTCAGAATAGAAAGAATTGTTATCGAAAAAAATTGTACATTCGAAATTATCTTCTAAGTATTTATTACAGCTCTTTTCCTCAATTACCTTTGATATGTAAATATAATTACTTTCTTTTTAAATAAATCTCGCTTATATGACTTCAAATTACACGTTCTTATTATAGAACAAAGAAAGCAATTTTTCTTAGAAATTTTCATATCATATTCTGAATTCAGACAGTGTGACTGATGGCTTTTCGGTTGCATAGCGCTCGTCCTTTGGGAATGAGACCTTATAAAGGCGTTATATTAAAAACGTTGTCTATAGTGCTATACTGACGAAATAGCAACGTGTATTTGACTAGAATTTTCTAGAAAAGTCTTTTTGGTATATTAAACTTACCTGAAATTTTGGTAGCACAAAAACATACACGCTAATGACCCAAAATGCTTTAAAATTTAAGATTTATTTAAGGAAGCATAGTTTTTAATAACTTTTGGTAAGTTTTGTATGTATGTATGTATACATATGTTTGAATGATTCATCGAAAGGCAAAAATTATTAAACCATATTTTATAAATTTGACAACAATGACTCGGTAACATAACATAAGTTAAAGAAACTTAAATTTACTTATCTCATTAAATAATAATCATACAGACTATTTAAGTCTATACGATTCTTACACTTATTTCTATAAATTTAATAATGAAAAGCAAAGAAATACATTTCTAAGTACCTATATCATAATAAATCATTGTTATACCCGTTCTGTCTACCGTTTTAAAGAAAATAATCCATTTCCTCGGGTAAAATATTATAATCCTATCTTCGCATAAGATTATTTGCAAATACAAATCAACAATATAATTCCTTCATGCAAAATAATATTAAGTATGGATTTCATACTGCATATTTTTTCTCACTGCTATCTGAAAGACATTTTCCTTGTGCCTAATATATCTGTGTCACCAAATCGTTTTGTGTAACGTATAAAGAAATGAACTCAAGCTAGAAAGTACAATTCTACGAAGTCACTTCGACGTCGGAATCAGGCCACAGCTATCTATGAAAGTAGGTACTCCAGTTCATATTAAAAATTTTCCTCATAGGAGTTATTTCAGTGTCTGAAGGCTCTTTTGATGTATGAATTTTAATATCCGCCAAGTTACGAATAAACATATAAACTATATCATAAAATGAGACAAGACTGATGTTTTGATATAACTAGCTGTTGCCCACGACTCCGTCCGTGTCGACTTTTATTTAAAATTTATGTTCTTTCTCAGGCTCTAGATTATCTGTGTACCTAATTTAATTACACTCAGTTCAATAGTTTTTGCGTGAAAGCGAGATAGACAGACAAATATACTATCGCATTTTTATATTAGTGAGGATATGAATAACTCATTAAGTATTAGGCTATATTCCTGACCATTCCTTAAACTGAACTTCTTAAAATTAAGACCATATAAACAGGCATTTATTACTTATTATACAGAAATGCATTCCGAAATCGAATTCGCAGCGTAAGAGAACGACTTAAATAGTTAATGCATCACGGATTGGTTCCAGCACACACGATTGCGATATCAACGGGCTAATGAGGACGTTAATATTTCACTATAACCCGCCATATTTTATTGATAACTGCGTTGCTGGTGTCACGGGGCGCATTAAACGAAATTACTGTTTACGTAAGCGCTTTTTGTATTGTTGGGTTGTACTACCGTTGCCCTTCTTCTATGGAATTTCAAGACCCATATGTTACACTCACATGAATAGGTAAATTAGTATAATCGATTGATCGTCATTCCAAACCAGAAAGAAGTGGAGGTCTCTAATAGTTAGCCGAAACCGAAGTGATTATTCTTCTAGGCAAACATGTCTCCTGTTAGATTTCGTAACTCTAATGTTATTTAAATTAGATAACACGTTATTTAAAATTTGCCATAGAAATTAAAATCACTCTAAGTATTGGTATCCTTAATAAAAGAATATGCTAAACCTAGAGGGTCAACTTTGCTAATGAGAAATTTAGGTGCTAGTTTTTATAAACGCGAAAGTGTGATGACGCATGAATGTTTGTTACTTCTTCACACAAAAACTGCTGAATGGATTTGTCTGAAGTTTTTCTTAGATGTAGATTAAACTTAAGTGTTAACTTACGATTCTTTATAACCTGATTTTTACATGAGAGCGGAAACTAGGCGGGTAAAACCGCGAAGAGCATTAAGTGTACCTAATACAAATCTCACCCAAATCGAATGCTTCAAAATGGGTAGAAATTAATCACGCTTAGCGTAATATTCTATATAATAGCAGTGGATAAAAGCAAACAAATTATCCCCATTGTTAAATTTTAATAGCATTAAAAATATGATCTTTATTTTGGTTAAAAAGAATCAATTATACTTCTAATAAGTCTCTCTTATCCCTTGAATGATCATTATTTAACGTTCCTTCAGCCCACATTTAAGGAAAATGTCGAAACATTCTTTTCCATCTAAACTTCGTGACCGTTATTAAAATAAATATTTTTTTAACGGGCGACTTATAGTACAGTTACCTACGTTTCCTTAATGATAATAATCATTAGAATTATAAAAGTCTTATAAAATTATAGATAAACTGGCCGATACTCATAGGTACCTACTTATGTTAGAAAATGGCAAGAAATATCATAACATGGACAATTACTTAGTGTCCTAGAAATAATCTTGCGTTATATAGCTACATATTAAATTTTTTTAACATTTATGATATAAATTAGCCTTTGTTCATTGCCAAGCTCTCAAAGATAATAACATGAGTTCCAAAATGTATAAAAATCGGTTCAGTCTTTTTCTGAAACCGTATCAAACCAACACAATATGCACGCGAGTATATTAGGTACTACACGTCATTTTGTATGATATTTATTACAAGTCGTATTTCTATATATTTTACATAGTCGTATATCGTCATAACTTATATTTTTTACTAATCTTTTATCAGAAGAAAACAGTAACTAAAATTATTTCTCTTGTTACATAATAAAAGACTTGCTTTCTTATTTTGGTTAGTACTTATGCAGTCCTTAAATAATGCTATAGTTAATATTTACTCACGAATTTAATTGTTACGTTATCGCAATTATTTAGCTACCATTATCTTAAACAAAGTGCCCACACTTGTGTGATAGCAGTTTCGTAATAATTATTAATACTCTGAAATTTAGGTATTTTATAACAAGATGAATTATTGTTCTCAAATCTCACGTTAATGTAAATGTAATTTTAACTTCATCATCTTTAAGAGAATTTTAAAATTTGTAAGTTTAAAAAACTATAGGATGTAATTTCTTTGCGGAAGAAGAAGGTGCCTCTGACACCTATCCATTGCAGTGAAATGGAGGGTGGAGGTCAATTTTTCCTTTTCCTACCTTTCCTTTTGCCCTTGTCATAAATCCTTTCTTGTTTTCCTTTTTTTAATGACTGGCAACGTATTCGCATGGTTGATAGAAATGAGAACGGCATTTTATAGCATAGCAACATTTAACTCTTATAAAATATCTTGTATTCGGAGCATAAAAAGTTATACTCAGTAAAACATCTAGAATGTTCTAAAAGAGATTCAGGCCACAATACTTAACTGGAAAAGGCCAACCACTTAGCTTCGTGTAATGCTTCAGTACTGAAATGTGCCGCTACAAATATTAGAGCCTTGTTGATTCTGTTTCAAACTAATCCACTTATATAGCTACTTGACTTATAAAGTTTATTGAGTATCATCTTTTTGATCAAAATTTTGTAAGTATGAGAGTACTACTAATAATATAAAAGGTTTGTAATTAACTATCTTTGTTGATATTTAACGGAAAAACTACTCAATGATTGAATGAAGGCTGTTTAGCTTACAATTATAATAACAAGAAATCGAGCATTAAAATTACACGGGTAAAACATTCTAGCGCACCCAAAACTATTATAATGTCCCAACTTGACCTTAAAAATTCTTACTATTACTATTACCTACTCCTTTTTAAAAATGAAACATGTAATGTTTAAAAATTAACTTCTTCAAAAAAGTTTAGTTGGTATTGGTATAATAAATAAAAATAAAAGTCTAACATGACAATGAAATACAAATGACACACAATTTCAAAACAAATCAGTTATTTAGCCCAACCAGTCATCGGGGGCGTAGCTCAGATGGTAGAGCGCTCGCTTAGCATGCGAGAGGTACCGGGATCGATACCCGGCGCTTCCAAATAAATATATTTTTTAAAATTTTTCTCATTGACCTTAAGAAATGAATTACAAATATATATCAAAAAATGTTATTAATAGAATTGGTGCACACCGTATGAAATAAATACATTTTTTAAGCAATATTATTTAATAATAATAATTTTATATACATAACAATATATTTCTTTACAATATATGCAGTTAAAACTAATCAACTTGAGTAAAATTTATAAAGCTGTCAAAAAAACATTAAAATAAATGGTATTTTAAATTTAGAATGCTGCTATTCCCGTAATAGCTCTGCCTAATATTAAGGCGTGAACGTCGTGAGTTCCTTCGTAAGTATTTACTGCCTCGAGATTCATGACGTGACGAATGACGTGGTATTCATCTGATACCCCGTTGCCGCCGAGCATGTCTCTCGCCACCCGCGCGATCTCCAACGCCTTACCACAATTATTTCTTTTCAAAATCGAGACCATTTCGTGAGCTGCCAGACTTTTGTCCTTCAACCGACCCACATGCAAGCACGCTTGATAGCCGATGCTTATTTCAGACATCATATCCGCCAACTTTTTCTGTATCAGCTGATTCGAAGCGAGGGGTCTACCAAATTGCTTCCTATCTAATGTGTACTGCCGAGCGATTCGCAAACACGTTTCTGCGGACCCGAGCGCGCCCCAAGCTATCCCATACCGCGCGTTATTGAGACATCCAAAAGGCCCTCTCATTCCTACAACGTTTGGCAATAAATTCTCCTCCGGTATAGCCACTTCGTCTAGCAATATCATCCCCGTTACTGAAGCTCTCAAAGCAAACTTTCCATTGATTTTGGGCGTATCTAAACCTTTTTTTACTTGCCCTCGCTCCACTATGAAACCCCTCACCTTGCCATCTTCGTTTTTCGCCCATATTATGAGTATGTCTGCAATCGGCGAATTTGTTATCCACGTTTTAGACCCTGATAAGATATAAGTTTTATTTTTCGCATCGTATTTCGCTTTGGTGGCCATGCCACCGGCATCGCTTCCGAAATTTGGTTCTGTCAAACCAAAGCATCCTACTAATTCACCGGCGGCCATTCTTGGCAGATATTTTTGTTTTTGTTCTTCTGACCCGTACATGTATATGGCACCCATGGCCAAACTGCTTTGAACGCTCATTGCTGACCTGTATCCGGAGTCGACACCATCTAACTCCCTGGTTATCAATCCATAGGTAATGCTCGATACACCAGCGCAGTCGTAGCCTTTAATCGTACAGCCCAAAATACCAAGTTCACCCATTTCTTTGTAGATTTCTCTATCGAAAACTTCATTTCTGTTCGCTTCTATCACTCTCGGCAACAGTTTTTCATTACAATAGGCTTTAACTGAATCACGAACTGCCTTTTCATCGTCAAGCAATTGTGACTCCAAATTCAAAGGATCCTCCCAGTTGAAACTTACTTTTGCTTTGTTAAAACATGTCGTCGATAATGCCCTAAAATTCGAGTTGCAAGCGAAAGACCATACTTTAGTAAATTTATTAAGAGTTACAGCCATTATAACTCGATAGCACAAGTTTCTGTTTTACTTGATCAAAAGCAGTATAATCCCTTGTTGTTATCAGTTGTTTACAAGTTTTC
The DNA here is from genome assembly GCA_018238005.1 of Eurema mandarina. NCBI lineage: Eukaryota > Metazoa > Arthropoda > Insecta > Lepidoptera > Pieridae > Eurema > Eurema mandarina. The sequence continues at coordinate 11,753 of DWAJ01002819.1, forward strand.
GTCGAACTGTATTTGCTCGGTATGTAGTTCACTCACTCGTTAATATTCTATAGCACCGATGGAGAACATTTGAATAATATTGTTATAATATCTAAATACGAAATTCAGTCTTGTTGTTTCACTTTATATTCAATGTTTACTGAATATTCTTATTATAAACGGAGTTAATAACCTCACTATTGACCTCCTGTCATTAAACTGGGCCTCGTTATATCTTGTGGCTATATTCACGTTATCATTTGTAGCTGACGTAACTTCGAACACGCAGTATTTTCTGCTAGAAGGCAATGTCAAAAATGGCGCGGCGCTTGAAATATTGAATATATTTTTTTCATTCTCAAACGATATCAGGTGTAAAACAATCGCATAATTTATTAGATAACTGTTGTTATGTTACGCGATAACTGAGTATATTATTGATAAAAATGATACACTCACAAATAGGAGATAAGAAAATTTCATATTCAACATTCGTATGATAATATCAACGATAAAAAGATTTGTTATTTAATGTGTAGCACGTAAACAATTTTATTGAACACGCAGTACGTTGTTGGTATGCATTAGAGCACTTTAAATGAAGATTATGAATTTATTTATTAGGTACGAAAATACTCGAAGTAACACATAACATATTATTGTGATGAAAATAATACTTAAAGAATAATTATAAAATTTGGATGATTATTCAATATTCAGTATTAATTTGTAATACCTTTCTCAATTACCTACCAGTTAAACCTTTTTAACAAACATCTGAATATTACAACATAACGGCGTCCCCACAGACTCGTAACACTAAAATTAAAACTTCAACTACGTACGTATATTAACATAAAGAGATATTAAACTTTAATTCGCTACAAAAATTAGAAACTTCGTAAGAATAGAGTTTAACAACTTTGGTCTTACTGCAGTTATTACATACTTTCCAGCGTTGCCGGAGAAAGTTCACGAGAATAAGTAAATATTGGTTGCAGTTGGGTATAAAATTAGTTCGAGGATAGTAATGTATTAGCAATGTTGAGGAAAACAGGAGGATCTAAATATGACGAGCTATTCTTAAGTATGGAGGACATAATCTCCTTTAGCTTATGTCCTCCATACTTAAGAATAGCTCGTCAGATTTAGACCCCAAATTCTTAATTATATTTGACCGATTTCTTTCTTATTGCTATATTCTCATAGTAACTAAAATATTTAAAAAATATTATAAAATGGATCCCATGTGACCGATGTTCCTGAGCTTAATTTAAAATAATTTTATAAAATTGAAATCCATATGATTGCATGTTTAATTTACTCTAATTCCCTTTTCAATTAAAACTGTAATCTAAATTCCGCCTCCTGTACTACATAAACAGAAACAAGCGTATGTTTTGGAAAAGTAGCAAAACAGCGAATTACGCATCAACTAGGAAATTCGCGTAAAAATCTGGTAGGAGTAAAAAAAACGCCAGTTGCAACGTCGAGAGAGCCCGTAAGCGGACAGTATGTCCTCTTATTTACGACCTAGGGCAAAAACCACGGCGTTATGAATGCGAAAAATGTTCTCTACAATGTTTCATTCTTTTCTTTGTTGAGTTAAACAAAATTTTTATTAAACTCCAACCGGCGTTCTTGCAGACTGCGGCACGTAAAAACTATGTACCGTATAATGAATGCTGAAATGAGATAACAGTTATTTAAAGAATATAAATCAATTTGTGTTCAATCTTCATGCCGGAATAACTTCGCGCATAATTTCCCGACTTTAATAGTAGCAAGTTATGCCTTTTCGCATTTTTTATTTGTTCCGCTACTGCAGCTAGACTAAGTATTTTTAGCATCGGTATTTAATACGGCTGTTATATAAGCATTACGGAACATGGTCGGACAAAATGCCAGTATTCGATTATATAATCAAAAATTTGCATGACAAACACAGAGAAAAGGCCTTAGATCTCAAACGGTATCTTCACTGCTCGTTAACTAAGCTTCGCGCCCAATACCCTCCATCCTTTACAATTCTGCGACAGGACACTCTTTAATGGGCCAGTGATTTTTCCCAGTCATATGCAAATGCGGAATTAGCATACATTTTATTCGCAGCTTCTATTACTGCTGACAAAAACGTTGACAAAGCCGGCACTGTTTTTCTTGCTCCAAAATATGGAGATTTTAATTAGATTGCACTTTGTCATAATTAAGCACGTCATGTGTTTTGTTTTGCTTACATATTAAAGTTTTATGGATTATGATGTTAATACCTGTTTCCAAATGCAGTAAGGATTATTGAGTTTTGTATTATTTCAAATCAAAACGCCCTAATTAACTTAGGTTAACCGACATAAGTAAGACTATTATTAGTACTTAAAATAGTGCTACATTATCAACTAGAATACTCACACAAAACCAAAAAGCGTAATTGTTTTGCATATTAAAGGCAAGTAACATCCCAGAATTAGAACGTCATGGCGAATACCTCAACAACAAACATTAATGGAATAGTCGTGTAGTTTGAGAGCCAGAAATAGAAGATAATATAAGTACCTTGAAGTACCTCGTGTTTCGACGGGATTGTCTGTGTTACAATGCTAGCCGGATAGACGCCTGCCTGCAAACGTGACGCAATGCGACATTGATGCATTTATTGCTAACATCATTTTACAAGGCGTAATAAAAATAGACGTAGTTTCTTCATGCTTTTTGTTCATGTTATTTCTCACTTGTTTAACCTTTAAAGATAAGATTATATATAATAAAAGTAATATTTGACTATATATTTTATTTTCTGATATAAGAAACGTGACTAGCACGTACTTTTTTGGAACAATATTGTTTGTTAATGAATTAATTAAATTGATAGTCTTGTAGAATATTTTACCTAGAGGTAAGGCCTACAAATGGGTAACTTGTTAAAGAGCATTTCTTCGTTATTCAACACTTCATCTCCCGTCTACCGAGAACTCACAACTTCTAAACAAAATTAATGTTTTCGCAAATTTCAATTGAACCCATTACGCCGAACTTTGTAATTTAATGTCAAAATTTGTTTTACATTTCGAACAACGGAAAACAATAGAGTGTTCTAGAATTTATGTACGAACATAAATTCTAACTAGAAGTTATAAAAGTTATATCGTTTTTACAAATTATAGTTAATAGCACGAAGAGCGAAGTACGTAGTTAAGACAACAACATTGTTTGTACTATTTAATTATATAAGTTAAATATATATAGTTTTAAATGTAATAACAATTACTTATCTATTATAATATAGTTTAAACATTCTTCATCTATTATATTATAAAAATGAATCGCAAAACGTGTTGGTAAGCGCATAACTTGTTAACAGCTGAACCGATTTAGAAAATTCTTTTTTTAGAATAGTCCTGGATGTAATAAATGGTCCTTAAATAAAAAAAAAATTGTAGGCGAATGGTACCGGGTAGGATTAGTACAGCCTGAACAACCTAGAGTTGGGCCGGCTAGTTAAAAATAAATATAAACTGTTTCTATAGCTAAATTCAAGCTGTTAAATAATTTTTCATTATCTTGATGTGTTTTGGAACTAAAAACCTGTCAATAATAACAATATTTACATGTGCATTCAGAAATCGGTCTGCATCAAAGCTGTAGTATGATGTCCGGTCGCTTTCGTCTGATATGTATTATCATGTAACATGTATATTATTTGACAAACTTCACCGCGTCATTTAATTTGCCAAAAAAAATAGAATTTAAAAAAAATTAATTTATAAAGAAAGCTCGCATGGAACATGGCTGTAATAAAATTGAGTTTTACAATAACTCATTTTCGTAGAGAAGCCGCAAATTAACCATCAATTATCTCATAAACTGTGGAATATTTTGCGATTAAACAGTTAAATTGCTTTTCAAATTAAGCAAAGCGTCGAAAAATTTCGTTTACGTTATTTCAACAGTGATTCTCATTTCCTCGTCGTTCCGTATTGACGTTATTCCTTGCTGAATACGCGAGTAATTTCCAAGTTTTAATTGCAAACTCTTAATGAGATAGGCTTACAATACGCTTATATACTTCGTATCAAATCTTAAATATGTTCACCTTTATATTAGGAGACAAATTGACGGCTCCCTTTCTTAGATCAACAATAGATCTTGATTGAAGCAACCGAGTGTACGTCTCAACTTTTGCATCTTTTTATAGATATGATGTACTAATAATGAGGAACGTTGTGTACTACATAGTTCTCTTTTTGGAGTGTCTATTATTCTGGATTGAAGGAAAGATACCTCTTCTCCATCCCGGAGGAGATGAACGTTTTATACGCTTTACGGTGCCCGTTATATGATCTTGTTTCGGAGGATGTGATGGGGTTTGTACGTATACTAGAACATCCTACTATTGGCATCACACCATCTTGGTGGACTCACAAAGATGTCGAAGCATTCTTCCGCGATCTCGCCGATACCAGCTAATTATTTAACATACTAACACTTACATATATATTAAGAGATTAGCTGTGCCAGCGACTTCGCCCGCGTAGAAAAGTGACTTTGGGCAGCATTTTTGCAAATGCCTAACCCGCGCCAACAAACGTTCAGCAAGTTCAACGT
>DWAJ01002820.1:0-16331 GCA_018238005.1 Eurema mandarina
GTTTCTGACATATTTGTTTTTGGCTAATTTCGTTACTTCGTATTCTTACACGGGTTTTAATTTGTAATTATTATTTTAAGCGTATCTTTAAACGTTTATTTTTCCATTTTTTATTTTTCTATATTTTTTTAAGTTTAAACTAGGGCACTATTAGTGTATACTGACTATGTGGTAGCTATTAATATTATTTGTGATAATTTGATGTTGCATTAAAATTTAATTTTTATATATTGTCGTTTTATTTCTTACGTTTCATGAAGACACATGTCATATATTATAGAAACCTAGTTTTTTTAGAACCAAACTTTTAAACGTGACAGATAAAAGGCCTTTACTTCTTTACGCAAAAACTGAATGGTCTTGCTTAAAGATACATATTATGCAGTTATTACTTATCTTAAATTCCTTATTGTAAATCGCAGGACTAAATAAAATTCATATTTTAAGAAAACTTATACATTTATTTGCTTTATATGAATTTTAATGGCACTTCAACGACAGTCTTCTTTGATGATTTTTCGCCCAATTTAGTTTTTCTGAAAAACAAAAAGAAAGGTTAGGTACATAATAAAAATATCGAATACAGCTCTAACTTATGAAAATACCAAACCTAACCTAATCTTACTTTCTAAAGAGTATCTAATGATTTAAATACAATGCAACCCACTTCAGCACTGTCAAACTCCTCGAGTGTTGATGGGCAGCGATGACCACTTTCCATCAGGTGGCTCGCCCGCTCGTTTGTCCCCTATGTGACATATGTCCCCTACATAGTAACAAAATCTCTTTCTCTGTCCCTATATCCTGTATACTAAAGTCTTTGAAACTACGCAATGGATTTTGATCCGGTTTTTTGATAGATAGATTGATTCAAGCTAGCGACGGTTAGCGTGAGGTTGTGCTTGACAGGAAGAATTGGAGATTTCTCGTATTGAAGGCCAAGACCCACTTTGGGGTCAGCGCGACCAAAGGGGTAAATAAGTAACATTGATTCAAAAGGAAGATATATGTGTATAATACATGTATAATATATACGAACGAAGCTCGGCTGGTCCCTAGAGTTATATAAAAAAGTCAAATGTTCAATGGTATTTTTATGGTTATACCTTGCATGGTGTACCGTTCCTGACGTATCTGAACAAAGACTCCGCCATGTTGCCTGGGGTCGGCGTGTCACATTCCTCCAAAGCCTTCACTATACAACTAGTCAGCTCGTCGAACTTCGCGCACTGAGCCTGAAATTACAATATTTCTATGATTTAAACAACGCTTTAAGTTATTAAATATGTAGATAGCCGTTATTTTTTAAAATACCTATTTTTATGGAATAACGTTTTCTTATAATTTAATAAGACAAGGCTTTACCTCATGTAGATAACATTATATTAGCAAATTTAACAGACCCTGGCAAAAACTCTCGATGTAGGTTTGTTATTCTTTCTCGCAAAAATGGCTGGACCGATTTAGTTGAAATTTGGTATGTAGATAGGTAATACCCTGGTTTCAAATATAGGATACGTTTCATCCCGGTGTTCCCCCGGGAACGGACACACCTAGTGTATTAAAAAAGGAACTTACATCAAGACCAAGAGCCTTAACATCGTCCACACTGGAAACTCCTTCCTTAACTTTGTTGGCGCATTCGCGGATCGAGTTAGCCTTCTCTTGGAAGCATTCGGGACCTCCTTCAGCGATGAACACTGAAAATAGATGTCGCTACGGTTAGAAATGGTCTAATAAAGGCTACAATTGGTTATATTCAATAAAATTAAGGTCAGCAAAGTCATAGTTGTTGAGAACGTGCGTTTCTAAGGAACTAGAAGAAATAATTTAATAAATAGGAAATCAATGTTTGATAATTTGACAAACCGATATTGGATCTACGATTCTACGGAAGGCAGGCAGCCTTTTTGCATGTAAAGTTGGCAAGATGATCTGCGAACTAGCAGACTTACAAGACGAATTAGTACATGATGATGCAATTGGGATGGTGACTAAGAAATAAGTTAATGTCCGTCAAAAATGCTAATAAAATACATATAATATTAATAGATACGTATTTTAGGTATGTTCTTATTTAAAAACCTAAGGAGATACATTGCTTTAAATAGTCGTATGACGTCACTTCTATGCACGTTTTTTACTAAGCTGTGACGTAATTAGCACCCACTCAGTAACTTTAATGTCTTAAGTAGTCTTGTAATTTTTACTATCTAAGACACGAATAGTTTTTTCATACTCTTTAAGCTTTAAGCTTAATCATTTAAAACAGAGTTTAAATTTAAATTGTCAATTAAATACATACGAGCAATTCTGTCACCATCCTTGTAGCACACAAAGTCGATGAGTTGGTCAGTGGCGTTCTTGCCAGCTCCGATGTGGTCGCGCAAGCTCGCTGGGAGACAAGGACCGACTCCGGAAGACAGGTTGTGGATACAAGTCTTAAGCTCGGGTGACTTAGCGCAGTACCTATGAAAATAAGTTAATAAAAGTTAGTAGGTAATAGACAAGCTTCTAGAAAATTCTATGACCTTTCGCAGGTCGATGACCTTGTTATGTATGAATATTGTAATGGTTGTTCTTGTTATGTACATTAATCACCTGCTATTGTATCAATTTTTTTTTAAATCATAAGGGGTTCTTCCCTGTAGAAACCGCCTTCCGAGCCGGTGGTAAATAATGGTTTCTTAAAACCATAATGGTTCAAAAGTGTTACTATATATAGCCTAATTGAATGAAGATATATTCTAGTTTCCTGTGTCTATGAAGATTTTATTAAATAATTCAATGTTAAATAAAAAAAAGGCTTTATCGCTTTACCAACACCATTATTTGGTACTAAATAGCTCTCTATATGCGTAGTTTTTCCTACTAGAGAAATTTGTCTTTCTGTATGTACATAAGTTTTCTTTTGTTAATGATAACTTACTTCTTGAATACTTCATCGAGAGCACCGTTGGGCTTGGCTTCTTCAATTTCCTTTTTCAAGGTATCAACATTGAATAAGTTCTTAATGCAGTCTGCAAAAGCCACGGCGGCGTTCTGAGAAAAAAAATCATGTTTTAATTCCAAATTAATAACTAAAACAATTTAAGCTTAAGATAGATCATAGCGTAAAATACGAAATAAAAAAATCAAAATAGTTTTTAAATTACTGTAGCGTCCTTTATACTGTGGCTTCACTTCTGAATCGCGCTTATGGTATTTGGCTTATCATAATACATATATAGTTAGGTACAATTTGCTTGGAAATAATCATTTAGGATAACTTGGTAGCGGTTGTCACACCCTCTGCCTTCCACAACTATAAATACTTCAAGTATTTATAAAGCAAGTGCTAACGTACAAAGTAATTATTTTACGGAAAAATAAAGCCGCATGCCCGACATGCCTTAGTATGAAGACTTGTTTACCATTTAAAGAATACCAACGAATCAATGTTATGCATCACTATTAGGTATCGTAGTTTTCCGTTTCCTATGCATGTTCTTTGTCAAACGTTATGTATGGAAAAAAGTAATTTAAAAAAATATATTAGTAGAGAGACCTATAGGAGTTCATATGATTCATCACAAGAATCAGGATAATTATTGAAATGTAATTAACTTAAGGTTAAGTTTTCTGGTGAATCGTCTATGTCACTCTTTATAAGTCATACCATGACTTTTACTTTTTCGAGGACAAAATCTCCTTTCGGATGCCCGAAAGGTGATTTTGTCCATTACTTGCACAAATTATACAATAAAGACAACTAGACATTTTTCAACCGACCAAGAAGCTTTTTAATATGACTGTATTTCTTTCCTATATTTGTTTTCTTAAAACTTTCGACTGGTTTAACTTTCATTGATTATTATATTAAACAGATAGATCCTTCCCTTTTAATCCTATTTCAATTTACTCTCTTACTAACTTTGCTATTCATAAGAAAACCTAAAATGCATTAAATGCGTAAAGTCGATTTCATTTGGCAAAACTATTTTTATTCCATTATTTTCCTCAGTCAACTTAATTGTTTTATACCTGGGCTTGTTCAGTTTTGTCTTCGGCACCATTTTTCTTGCAGCTCTCCCCAATCATGTTCTTGACTTGTTCTTTCCTTTCATCGGTAAGTTGGTAGTCGGCTAAGACGCCTATAAAAATATAACGAATTAGCAAGCTATCAAATCACATAAATAAAATACCTAACAAGGACTGAATTCTTAATAATTCTACTCCATAATAATACCTCTAATCTCAGAGAGAAGAAAAAAGGTTCATGTCCAATGATTTTTATATTTTTTATTTTGAACATCGTACTTGTATCTTATTTGGAAAGAAAAAGTTAAGAAGAGATAAATGAGAAAAAGGTTTATCTCTTGACATTCGGACACTGTTATATAACTTTGCTTTCTACTCAAATCTATTTTATCCAAATATCTTAAAAAAAACACAAATGACATAGTAACTGTTATTAGTAATTTCATTTGTTTTGTCTTACGCTGTTACCAACTTCACCCAATAATACTTAGATATATATTATCTTAAAATACATTAAGTTATCTCTGTTACAATAATAGCAACAAAAAATATAATCAGTATTGACGCTCACTGAATTAACATTAACATATCTCCCGACTGGCTTGACTCTTTGACCCAAACTATCTAATGCAAACAAAATTAATCTCTAGTTAATAATTTCTCTAATTGTCAAGTTTGAATAAACAAGGTTAAACAGATCATTACAATCTTAATTATGTTTATTGTCGTATGTCGCCCGTTATTTAAACATACATTAACTGTTTAATCGACGTCAGTTTTGAAAATTTTCGAGCTACGGAATACAGTTTTTAAGCGACTTCGAATAAATATAAAACCTTTTTTCTTTGTTTCGATAACAAGATGATGAACTGATGCTTGATCGGATTCTTTGTTAGACTAGCTTTAGTTCCATAACTCCGAAAGCAGTATCAACATTTTTCGATATCGACGCCATTTGCGTTAAGAGTAGCGAGGTACAGACGACAAAAGTCCTACACACACTTAACTTAATAAAACATCGTAACACTAAGATAATATTTTATTTATTTGAATTTATGTTCCGCCTATTTCGAAAATTACTAATCTATACTTACTTATATATAAAGCTCAAGAGTTTGTTTGTTTGTTTGAATGCGCTAAACTCCTGGTTCGAATTGATTTTTTTTTATTGAAAAGACTATTTATCAAGGTAGGCTTTAGGCTACCTACCTAACATCACGCTGCGACTTATAGGAGCGAAGAAATAATGGAAAAAAATCGACGGGGACGAAGTCGCGAGCAACGGCTAGTGATGAATTATTATTAGAGGAGTTATGAGAATTTTTAATTTTAAATACGTAGTGTCTACTCTGACCCAGAATTTTAGATTCGACTAACAATTAACAATACAAATATTAGAAATAAACATAATAGGTATATAATTAAAGTATAGCAATTCATACTACTGAAAACATAAGCATAATCCATAAACAATAGTTCCATTTTCTATGGCAAATGTAATTATAACCTACTAATTTTGGTATTGTTCTTACAGCAAGATTGTTACACTGAAAGACTGTAGCGAATTTTCGTTGTACTATCTGTGCATGCATTTGAAAGTAGAATATTATTCTTATAATAAACTTTATAAAGAAAATATTTGTATCATGCAACACTTTCATGAATCGATTTTAAAGTGTTTACTAAAAATTAACAATATGTCGATCTTAAAATTTTATTAACTTAGGTATATCGGGGTTTCACTTACTAAATTTAAGTTAATCCTACGTAGAGTACTACTATAATAATAATTATAATTAATCTATTATATCTACATATTAAGTATTCTCTTTAGATTTATGATAAACTAGATTATGTCAAGAGCTTCAGGAGGAAAGCATAGTTACTTTTAACTGCGAGAAGTTTATAATTCGTTTAAGAACAGTTCTCAAGATTCTCAGACATTTGAATATTCATCTTTTTTCAGTTTGCTAACGTCACTGTCTCGAAACAAAAGAACATCGAAAAAGGAATATTAAGGAATATTCCTTATACGTATCTACTTAATAAGAAGTACTCTGACTAAACAAGAAAATACATTGTTTACGTATTACATAATTAGTGAGTAATTACGAAATTCTACTGGATATAAGGTAACGATCCTAAAAATAGTCGATAGTAGAACATTAAGTGCTATCGCTTGGAGGTAAATTGGTAAATAGCCTGCACAGGAAGGAGGGGACATGCACATTATAAGGAACCCGTGACCCAGACAGATTGTTGTCAATGCAACAATTTACACTAGGATAAATTATCACTTCGCTCGATGTAGTGTGACGTCATTTCAACTTAGCTGATATTGATATTTTTTTTATTTTAATATTAAATATTTTATGTATAAATACAGTACGTAGGTATACTTTACCTAACGATTGTTAAAAAATATTGTAAAATGAAAATTGGATAATTCATGTTGCAATATCTTTTATAATATAAATAGATACATGTTTATTGTATAATATTGAGGAATAAAAATAAAAATTATATTATAACACAAAAAATATTGATTACTGCTCCAAATTTTTAAAACTTTTTGAAATGTAACACTTATTATGTACCTAGGTACATAATAAGTGTTACATGCAACCACCTAGGTGGTTGCATTAATTTAAAATAGATACATAAAATCAAATAGGGACCTACTTTAATTATTTCTTTAAAACTTTTAATAGAAATATGAACTTTATATTTAGAATAGTAAAAAAACGAACAATATATTTTTTCGTAGGAATATTTAAAAAAAGTTATAATAAAACCTAGATCTATTCAACATAATCACTGTATTTCAATATTCAAAGAATTCAATAACACCATCTCCTTACTAATATATTTATATAAAAAAAGCACTTACCGACAGCCAAGAAGGCAAAGATGAATACTTTGAAAATCATTCTGAAGTTCCGTTCAGTGCCAATGTCGCGATATGACTGAACTTATTCCAGACTAACACATTATATAGCCGCTACATAACTCCTACGATGACTTGATTCACGGTACACATATTCCGAAAGCATTCGATAAGATGTCGCATGATGTTTTACTATTTCTTAGCTGCTTAAAGACCTACTATGGTACATCATCCAAAGTAGGGGATGATTTAATTATTTTTTTTGTAAAGATGTCATATATTATTATACCTATTATATTTTATCTCATATCCTTCAGATTATGGTATATACAATTAAGGTAAAGTTAGCTGCAAACATATGTACCTAACGTTAAAAGATTATTTAAAAAATTTTTTAGCATTATGTGTATGTATATGTTTGTAGCTAGCCTTACTCTAATTGTATATATTTTACTGCAAAAAGAATGTTTTAATCGATTGATAAACTAACAGTAATTAAATGTATTAATAATAATAACTTTATAATTCCTCTGTATTTGAACTTATATAACTCACGTATGGAATTATTTTACTTATCCGATCTATATTTATTTAAAAAATGCAATTATTGAGTCAACTAATGATTTATAAAGACATAGATCGTCTTGCTTTAGATACGTTTATGGGTATGCATACGTTAACACATGCTAATAATCTTCTACATGATTTGCATTGTGACTATAAGTTCTAAGTTTTACTCTGATAGTTTTCATAACAATACAAAAGGGTGTGTTAATCCTGGGTTTAATATACCTCCATGCCAAATTTCATTGAAATCAATGAAATAGGTATGTATTAGATAAAACAGTAACAAATTTTACTATATATACTAGGTATGTCTTTAATGTTCATGTTATAACAGCAGTGCAGCGAGTCATTTAGGCATTTGCGATCAAAGTCGAAGACTAAGGAAACGTTGTATTAACTTTTAAGCAAAAACAGTAAGGGAAAACAAGATAGAACGTTTTGTACATTTTGTATAGACTATAGCCTATAACTAATCTTTATCTATATCTATACTAATATATAAAGCTGAAGAGTTTGTTTGTTTGAACGCGCTAATCTCAGGGACTACTGGTTCGAATTGAAAAATTCTTTTTTTATTGAATAGACAATTTTTCGATGAAGGCTTTAGGCTACATAACATCACGCTGCGACTAATAGGAGCGAAGAAATAATGGAAAAAGTAATCGACGGGGACGAAGTCGCGAGCAACGGCTAGTCTCTAATAATACAGGCTATAAGCCAAATCAATTGACGTTGTTCCATACAGAGTCACGGACTATATCTCTTTTAAATTATAATATAATAAGTACAGATAAAAAAGACCTTTAGCAGAGGTGACTTACTTTTTGGTTGTTATCTTTGACCAAAAAAAAGAAAAAGCGCGCATTCGATTTGCCGATTAGGGATCAAATTTATTTATTTATTTTCCCACCAAATTGTGTCTTCATTTGCAATAAATTACAATCCAGCTCGTTTATTTTAATATTTTATTGGTTTTAACGATTCATTAAGAAATCACCATACCCTTAATTATTTATATGCAAATAGCTGAATTTGGTTAGTTTTTCTTTTGTTAACTTTATTTAGACAATAAAAACCTTTCTGAATTAGCATTTGTAACTCTTTATCTTTAATTAGACATACTTAAGTACCGGATAGAGTATTTTCTATTTATTGTAATAGTGTCGCCATTTTCAAGTACACTTCGGTAAGTGTACTTGAAAAAACAAGAGTCGGTACTCTTGCTTAGCTTTGACTATTTTCTTTAATTTCCCTATGGTGGGTATTTACCTTTGTTTAATAAAAAAGATTAAAAGTCATATTATATTAAACTGTCATTGGCGAGAATATTCAGGAGTACCGAGTAGAGGCTTATTCAGTCTTTTTTTGTGGTAAATCTGACGTAATCCTTAAGGAAAAAGCCAGTGTTGGACTTCTATCGATTGTTTGTTTGTTTGTGTGTGTGCCCCACTGTGTTTTGTCACTCTTTTAGGGTTGGTTTCCTACACTAAGATTTCCAGTTGTTCGCTTTACGGGAAAATACTCAATAGCTTCATATAACTTAAGTATATACTAAATAAGTAAGTATAACTTAAGAGTTTTATTACTCTTTTCTATAAAAATGGTTGATAAAAGGGTGTGTGTTGCCAATAAATAAAAAAAAATCACCTAGATAAAGTCGCGTGTAAAAAGTAGTCACTTATTTATGGGACAAGGAATAGTCCCCCTTAGAGTAAAATGGTTGAAAGCTAACGAGTGTATTGTAGAGCGACCGGCCTGACCCAAGCGTCGTATTTCTTGATAGCCGGGTTATCAAAGTCAACAAGATTCTCCTTACTCTTCAAAATTTTCAGCCTTGAAATATGCTATGAAAATGTCATAGAACAATTTAAAATTATAATGTAAACAGGATTTTTGACAAACGTCAAATAAGTTCGTAATTTGTTCCCGCCATTTTTTGACACGAGGCTGATTTTTTTAATTGACTTTAAGAGAAGGAGGTTATACTACATACTTAAATAAAGCCTACACTTTTAGTAGGTTTTAATTTATTAATTTAATACCATTTACTGACTTAATATTATATTAACACCGCTTTCCCACAGAAAACCAAGTGTATTATATTTATCCATAACTCGTCACAGATAATATCGCGTACCCATTCCCGCCAACCCTTTCTAACCTTAATACCTTTAACCAAAAATCCCTAATTTTATCGTTTATTCTTGTTTTTAAAAAATCAAGCCCTAATTTGGTCAAATGATAAGGACACTAAATTCTGATGATAACATCCTAGTGACAATACTATAAACAGGAGTCCCCAATTAAAAACTAAACGTGTTATTGGTATATAATGTAAACAGATTAAACCCAGTACTCGATGTAATTAGGGCCGATAAAGTTTATTGTGCTGTTGACAATATCCTGCTCAATTATGGAAAATTTAAACACCTAATTATTGGACTGTTTTCTTACAATTGCTGCTTCCTTTATTGATGTTCCGTTGACTATTTAAATTGTGTTATCTTGTATGTAAACGTTTTAGGAGCATGTTACTAAAATTCACGAGAATTACGTAAATGCACCAATTCAGTAAAAAATTAAATTAAAATGTGAAATTCAATGAAATTTTATAATTATTACAAAATACATAATTAGAAATATAATTGTTTGATTTTATAAATTTAAGAATACACTTTTTATTATTCTACTTTTACAATAGGTATCAACTATGGGAAGAAATTATATTTTAGTGTACAATAAAGTTTTGTTATTATTTTTATTTTAATTAACTTGTATAGTCTAACGTAGTAACTAACACAGCAAAACCGCAAACTAAGTTAGTGATAAGCCACCATTGTTTGCGTAAACAAGTGCGTATCGAATTAATAATAGCTATTAAAATAACAAAATGCTTCTTCTAAAATTGTTTTGGGTGTTGTTTCTGGTATTATGTTGTGCCCAGTTAGGATTGTTTGATCACGATCAAAACACGAGAACGACGCAACGTTACGATATAGTTGCTATATTGCCGCTACAATTTTTAAACGGTTCCCAGAATTGGACGTGGAGACACAAACTGTGAAATGTCCGATAAGATGATACAGTAATGTTAATATCGTTTAATAAACAGCGTAATCAAGAATGTTTTACTTGTTCTTTCCTTTTAATTTATAGTGTTTTAAATTAAGTTTAACTAGTGTCAGATCCGTGAACCTGAATTTTTATGAATAAAAAACAAATTTGATTTTTTTTGACATCCCCGACTCATATCAACGAAAGAAAAATGGCGAACATTTTGCCAGCATTTAAAAATTTCCAGGAATGTGGGTCAATTTCGAACTACAAACATAATCTTTAAGACTATTAGGTGCTTACATTGTTATTTTTACATATACTTAGGTAGATATTATATTTTATTAGAAAATATTTTTACTTTCGTAACATTCTATATAGTAATGAAATTACTAAGCAGGAATCCATTTTTTATATTTGAGAAATTGTCATTAAATACCCATGTTTCACGTAATAATAAAGGTAGAAGTATCAGGGCAAAATAAAATTATCTTACATTTGTTTATTTATTCTTTATTTAAAACGTCCAATAATAAGAATTGATGTAATGAATACTACATATTGTTATATCTATATTATTAATTAATTAGATATTTCCAATTATTCATGTTACAAAAGTTAATTAGCTGTTTTTTGATTGGTTGTACATAATATTTGACATGTTTCGAAACATGTTGCAGTAAGAAGCGATTTTTCATCGAATTCCTATTGATTATTAAAAGCCATTGAACGTCTAATAACTATAGTACGATTAATTTAATTTTAAACTAATATGTGAGTAGGATTTATACAATTAATTTGTTTTCATGAAGGAAAAATCGCTTCTCATTCATAAAGTTTTAAGCTTTTTATAGTCGACATTATATACTGTTACGACTCTACATCCGTACATTTAATAAAATCCATTGAAATAGACTTTAAATACTAACAGATAATCCTTATTTGATATAGATATAATAAGGATTTAATCTATTGAGCTTCACTCAAAGCTCTGAATGTTGTACATTAATTATTTAATTTGAATAATTAAAAATAATTTTACGAAAAGAGGTTTTATTATTAAGTTTTTAAACCATACCATATTATGATACAAACGGTATAAGTGGCCAGTCCAACGATTAAAAAAATACGTTCAAAAAAATTATTTCGCATACATGATTTCAATACTAAGACTTGTTATAAAGAAATATTCATACAAATACATTTTAGGAAAATTGTTTTTAAAATTATATGTCGCTCGTTGGTGTCACAAAAATGAATTGTTCAAATATAAGTTGTTTTATATAATCTAGCCGCGGTCTGTGGTTTTGTCCACATACCCGTAAACAGCGACCTCAACATGTTATATAAAAAAGCCTATTAAATAAAGGATTTGTATTGAACACTTATATGCAAGTATAACATTGAAAAGTGCTTTCTGTGACTATATTATTGTTATGTAATTCGTCAAAGTTGTAAATTTCTCGAACTCTTTCGAGTTTGTAGATATTTCTCTCTTCTTTTACTTGCCTCGAAGAGATCATTCTTTATTGATAAACTTGTTCGTGTTTCGGGCTATGTGT
This sequence comes from Eurema mandarina, assembly GCA_018238005.1. Lineage (NCBI taxonomy): Eukaryota > Metazoa > Arthropoda > Insecta > Lepidoptera > Pieridae > Eurema > Eurema mandarina. Next base: position 12,091 of record DWAJ01002820.1, read on the forward strand.
TCGAAAAATCGTATTATGTGATTTTCTTCCAAATAGTTAATTATTAAATAAAGACAATTGCCCAGATCTTTACTTTAAACAATTAAGACTGGAACATTCTATAGAAGCTGAATGTAACATAATACGTAAGTACGTAATATAAATAAAATTCATTTGTGTCCACGACAAAACAAATCATATAAAGACTCTAAATAAAAACTACAGCATAGTCTTGTTACACAAGGACCTATCGTAATAATAAATCACAGCTAATTACTTATTCCTAAGCGTATTCAAAATATTCATCGGAATATAATTCCTTTGTTAGGAAGAAAGTTCGATCAACGAAAATGTTAATGAAAAGTATTCAAAAACAAACTGTAATTAGTATCTAGATAAAATAATGATTGCTTCTATGTACACAATTAAAAATAACAGTCTATTTTACTATGAAATTTATACCATATTCAGTAGATTAACTGAAATGTTATTATGTTATTAAAACAGCATTTTTTCTCATGTTTTTCTAACTTTAGAGTATTATTTTCTTAGAACCTGTCTGGTTACAATAAGTTCACCTATAGTTATTATTTAATAAAACTAAATTAGAATGTTGAAATGAATCTTCATGGGTAATCTGCGAATCTAAAATCATTCTAAAGATTTGACTTTTGAATAGCAGTGTTGCCATTTAGTTTACAAAAATCAACAAAAATATATTATAGGATACGGAATTATCAACTAAGATTTGGAGAACACATCATAATATAATACATTTAGGTACTTATTAAAGTATACTCGTTAAAATAAAATCAGTCTACGTATAAAATATAAATCATTAATAACGCATATATTAAAATAATAAATAAGTTATTTTTCCTCTTATTTTGCACAATTACTATCTATGTAGGTACAAAATTTACATAGTAACGTCTTAACAAGAGAAAATACATTTTATTTTCCCGTTCAGATCAGGTTTTTTCGCGCGCAATTTAGGTACATAATATTTCTTACTCCATATTTATAGGTACTTATAGATGTTATGTTTTCCTTTTTTTCTTTCTTCAATTTTCCACAGAAAAAAACTTGCAAAATTTTTTATTTTTTAAAAATTTCTAATCTGTATTTTTTACAGACAGCGCGAACTATTCATAGACACGAAAACGATATTATTGGAGATATATTTGTACCATTAAACATTTTAATCCTTATGCTATGTTTGTTATAGCGTAACGTATAACTATATTGATGACTACATATAATCTATGTATGTATCTCATGTATTGGTTTATTATGTCAAAACAATTTACCGCTTTTTTTACAAATTCATCGTCACTCACGTCAAAGCTAAAGACGGTATTTCAATTTTTGTTTTTAATTTGATACTGGCACGTCAAAGCAAGAAAGTATTTGTATGTACATACATTAAAGGAGTTTTATATACTTAATTATTTAAAGATACGGCTAGGCGTTTTTATATTCGGATTGTTTTGAAAGTAGGCCATTGATACGTAAAAAGAAATCATAGTATGTTTGCACAATGCTAGATCAAAACTTCATGATGTCCGGAGAAAACTAGGCCTGGAAATTCCATAGAGTAAACTGAAGTCTTTAAACTTGCCTAAAACATATCAGTACTCAGTAGCACGCTATGTAGAGATCCGCAGTATCATAATGATTTTTTGTTATTCCTCTGTATTGTCATAAAGGTCGTTAAACATTTTGTAACAGAGTTAATTCATGGTATATGTACAACAATTTTGCATTTTTTTTACTATAAGGTACTTAGATGTGAAAATATGTCGACACAGATAACTAACTTTAAATTTGTTTCTATTAGCCTCATGAAGTATGTCTATAGACTATATAGATTACTGAACCCGTAATCAAATACTTTAGTAACAGATCAAGAAAGTTATGTACACATAGATATTCTTAAAGTATCTGTGTTTTGAATTATCTATTGGAGTGCGCTGTCAATGTAATTTTCGTTGAATGGTCCTTAACACGTTAATTTTATTATATTTTAATTTTATTCTGTGTGTGTAGTCTCAAGTGTGAGTTCTCTGTATAAATACAATGAAATACAGGAAAACATATTTACACTTTATCTTTCATTAAAATTAAATTCGATTTTGAATTAAAAGAAATATATATTTACAATGAAGTTTAAATTTAAATACTTCATATTTAATATATTATGTTCTGGCAACATTCAATTTTGGATTTATATTATCTATGTAGCGACTTTTATTTATCATACAAAAACTAACGTATCAGTAAAACCATAAACAATTTTTTATACAACAAAACTATTTACTGCAGACTTTTTTGTTTATTAATTAGCGCGTTCAACAATTTAATCCTGGCTTTGACAGCTTTGTACCGTAAATATTCATCTTCGCGCCCTTTTTTGTCATCGCGTTGCACTTTCCTACTGTTTTGAATTTCGAAAGTCAATTCATATTCTTTTATCGAACGACGTAGAACCTGAAAAGAACATTTAGTATTATAACCTCAAATTCATTTACCTAAAGCTGGAATTACCATGTGTCAAAAAGAATATCAAGAAAATGCGTTCAGTAATTTTTAAGATTATTATGAGCACCGTTAATATTATGATACGGTTATCTTTGTCAACGATTACAATTTTAATATAAGAAATTTATTTTTCTTATTTAGTGATCACATGATTCTGAACAATGATATTTAATAGATATGTTATACACCTACAAATCAACCGAAAAAAGAAAGTGTCTAAATTTGTACTATATACATTTAACTTACGCATTTATGCATCTGAGCCTCAGTGAGGGCTCTGGCCAATTCCTCCAGGCCCAGGAAGTGGAGGCCCTCGTTGGAGGGCGTCTCCTCGCTGGTCGCGGACTTCGCGGAGGAGGTCGACGACGGCATCTCCTCGATGACCTCGCGGATGGGAGGCGACTGGAGAGGGGTTTCGGTTGTTTCCTGTAATAAATTCGATTATAACGTATTAAGTATAAAGCAGTAAAGCTTCAAGACAACAAAAGTAATACTTTTTATTTATTTTTATAGGATGTACTATGCACCTGTGTATAATGTTTAATGAGAAAGATTGTAACGAAATTCTTTTTTTTTTATTAAAGCTTACCCAGTATTGCCTTTTTGCCGGTTATGCTCGAGGCATTACGAGGCAAAAATGCATTAAGATTGCATTGAACGAGCGACAAACGCTCGTTCTGCGCTCTCGCTTGCACTTCAAGCCTTAAATGGAACGCCTCAGAGCGAGGTAACGCCTCATAAGTCATTTTATAAGACGTTGTCACGTCAAAGAATCGAATAAAAATCGGTTGCATAGTTTTGAAGATTTAAGCGTACATAGGAACAGACACAAGAAAGCGATTCGTTTTATACCATGTAATGATGAATATGATTTTATCTAATTACCTGTGAAGAGTCAGATGGTTTTTCCTGTGAATCGCTCGAGCTATCGACGCTCGTAAACAACATGGTTTCGTGTTCGTGAATCGTTGCCAGCTCGCCGTTAGTTCCCATCTGGAAGTAGAAAGCGAAATATGATAACAACTTCTAGAAGTAAAGTATATAGCAGCTACTTAAGAGGTACAAAATAGCTGTTTGCATTACACCCTGTAGCCAAGAACGCGTATTGCGTAATGCCTAGTCATAATTTATGGAAATATTAGTTTATTGATAAACCTTTAAAATGATTTATTTGTTTTTAGGAATATATAACTTGTGTCTTATCTGCTTTAACAGCAATCATCATAAATTCATTCATTCATCAGCATCATCTATAAAACATTTTACTAGTAACTCTGCTTATTTACTTGTAGTTAGTACTTAGTACGGTATTAATGATTACGTGTAGCAACACTTTCTTCTGCAAAAGAAGATGTGACAGGCTACACCAGCGTGCTCTCCTGGACACGGTTTGGCAACGTCGCTCCAGCTCCAGCTCCCTGCTCCAGCCGAGTCGGCTAAGTCGCTTTTATTCGACGGTAGCGGGCTTAAGCACCCCGCTCTACTGGAAGCGGTTTAGCAACGTCGCTCCAACTCCAGCGCCAGCTAAGTTGGTAACGTCTCCGCGCTCGGCTCCCTCGTCGTCCGTCCGTCGCTCGTACACTACTGAGGCACTCACGTTGTCGGAGCGCGCCTGCAGCGCGCGCTTGACGGCCCGTTAGCGTTCGTAGAGGTGTCGCGCGGCGCCGCGCTCGGCGGTGTTGGCGGCGGGGCGGCCGCGCGCGGCCTCCAGGCGCAGCAGC
>DWAJ01002821.1:0-16326 GCA_018238005.1 Eurema mandarina
ACCTCATACATCAAAATCCATCAAGCCGTTTAGGCTACAGGAGGTCACAAAGGAAAAGACATACATACATACTTACATACACTCGAAAAACATTACCCTCCTTCTTTGGCAGTCGGGTAATGAACTAAAAGTGCGGTAGGTTTTTGTAGCAATGTACTTGCACTATTTACTTGTACATACTACTACATAAATTATATGTCATTTGTGTTTATAAACGATTGTTAATTTGTTTAAATTTTAAATATAATAAATAAATTTCTATTTTGAAATGAGAGAGAAACGACAGGAAGACAATAAGTTAAATAAAAATGTTATACATACATAAATATACACATATAACGATATAATATTAAAGTGTTCCATTAATTTATCTATATGTAGGACATACGATCGAACATAACCTCAAAATATAGTTTCGTGTCAAAACTATCTAAGCGACGTACCGTTCACACCTAAATTACACCATCAACCATTCTAACGACACACATAAAAAGGTACGTAAAGTAACTTCAGCACCCCCCATAATAACAGTGATGACGTCCTCACGCCCTCGTGTGAGGAAACGGGAAACCACTGTACCTTGACCCCTGGGAAACATACAATTGCCCTGTTTGTTGTGTGATAGAGGGTTATTGCCGCAATGTACTGCACGTTTTTTCTCGAATACTTGTCGTGTTAGTAGTGCACGATTTTTTTTTTAATTATTTAATAAAAGCTTATGTATCTAAATATGTGAAGAATATTATATGAATAAAAAAATTAGAATTTCTATACAGTTTAAACTTCACCTTATCATAAAATGGACCTTACTTTTTAAGGCACCTTTTGTAGTAGGTATATTATTAACTATAATGATACGATATTTAATACATTAACAATGAATTCCATAATAATTAACCTAGCCTTATGTACGTTTTTACGTTATCTATATGATATTCATACGTTAAAAAACGTAAGCCTCGCTAACGAAAGTGAGGGGTCTAGATATTTTGGTGTTTTCGTAATGCGTGTCTGCAGCCCATCCTAGTGGTAATGCTGTAGGTTTTGAGTCCCTGAAATTGTTCTCCGCGAAGGTTTTATTGGCCCTAAGGGTAGCTTCGAGTGTATGTATACTTGAGGGGCAATTTTGGTTTCGCTGTCACGATAAAATGTCTATAAAGTTGTGTAAAAGATATATTTTTTCCATGAGTTTTTTTATATTATAGTGGATAAGTAAGCAAGAGGTTGTATGATGGAAAAATACCATCTACTTCCGAGGACAATTGCCAAGCTGATCTTGAATGAATTACTTTTTTTTTTAGTTAAAAGGGATTCTCGGGATAAAAAAAAGAGAACAGTCAAACTCGCCCAAGTTAGCTACATGCAATAAATAAAGTTAATGCATTTGAGAATGAATTACTAATTGAATGAAATTAAAAATGAAAAGGATAAAAGAAACCTTCCGTTGTTCACTTACAGTTATTTAAGTAAAACTATTAATTAAAATATTTCGTTTTAAATGTTAGATATTATAAATTCCTTATTCCATGAGCTAATGAATGATGTATAGTTACCAGTAAGTCTGTAATATATCAATACTATATGTTTAGAAAAACACTAATGAGCTCTAACACTAGACTTCAAGCAAAAAATGCTGTTAATTAATAAAAGAATTATGTACATAGATCTAGAAACAGCTATAAAATGTTAGTTTAATGTTATAATATAATTAAATATAATAATGCTCCATTGTGTTCTTTAACTTATGTAATAATTTTGCACAGTTTTACCTGTGTAAGTCTGGGTAATCAGTTAATATTGATTTCTTTTTTTAACCTATAAAAGTCCTGAATTGTATCTGTAGAAAATATTGATATGATAATTACTTATATTATATACTAGCTGTTGGCCGCGACTCCGCCCGCGTGGATTTTCATGCAAACTTTTATCCCCTATTTTATCGCCTTGAAGATAAAATTGATCAAAATCCTTTCTTAGCGGATGCCTACGTCATAACATCTACCTGCATGGCAAATTTCAGCCCGATCCGTCCAGTGGTTTGGGCTGTGCGTTGATAGATCACTATGTCAGTCAGTGACCTTTGAATTATATATATTTAGACTTGTAAATTTTCAAAACTAGCTAGTGTACAATCCTTATACAGATGGTTGTTGTAGGTACCTCATTTATAGTATTCAATTGTTTTCGTTTACCCTACGTTTTATTTTATCGCCTATAATACCTGTAGAAATTTGTCAATGTTCTTTGAAACAAATGTGTAATATAAAATAACATTTACAGGCTTGACTCAAGCGACAAAAAAATATCAAAGCACGTTCATTTCAGCTATTCCAAAGCGTTGTCAATAAAAGCATATATAATAGCTAAAACCACAGCAATAGAGCTATCAAACAATAAACTTTTCGTGAACAGCCATAAAAATCCAAATTAATACGAGCACGCTGTTTGAAATTCAGAATATTTTCCAACTATTTGGTCGCTTCATCTCTTTAATGCTTCCGACTAATGCACGGGGTTCGATATCATTTGCATTTTATGTGCTTTTCCAGTCCTTGCCATAATACAAGTGTTGTTTTCTCAATTTTTCCCGCCAATTTTCGGTCGACAAAATGGCCGCTCAGCCTCGGTGTGACACGCAAGTCTACACACGCAATCCACGGATAAGTGTTTGCAACTTGTTTTTTTTTTAATGTTATCAAATGTTCCACGAAGGTTCTAAGTTTCAAACGAGTTTAGTTTTATTGACATAAAATTAAAAGAAATAAAAAAAGGTCACAAAGCGTTTTAATCAAGTTTTAAATTAATATGCAGTTTCCTATGTTTTCTTAATTTTTTAATTTTTACTACTTTAACAACAATAATAATAATATTCTATAGTACATTTAGAATGTAACATATCAGAATGATCAATGTTTGGAGTACGTGTAAACACGGTGTCAAGTGGCCTGTCAAATATTTGCAATGCTCGTGGTCACTTGACAGCTGACAGCCCGCCAATTGTGTATTTATTTCGTTACTGGCACTACTACTTATCGAAATAAGTTTGAATAGTTTTATAATATATAATTAAATTTAGAAGTTTTAAATGGTTTCTATGGTTACTATGGCGTAATATTCAAGTTCAGATAAAAGTTGTGGTTTAAGAATATTATATATGCCAGTATTATACCATAAATTTCTTTATTAATAACCTCTTAAATAGAAGAGAGTACTTCATTACTAATTCAGTTAAAGCGTTATAAAAGTTAATATAAAACTAAGACAGCGTAAATCAACGCGTTCGTTTGAAAACAAAAACTTTAATAGTCTGTGGCACGGTTGACATTTCGAACTTCGCGCCATAATTCTGCCATACAGTAAACTTTAATGAAACTATACCACTAAAACCATAAAATCAAAGTGATAAATTATACGATCCATCAATTCATAACAACGTGCTAAAATAAACAAATTAGTTGTATTGCATGTTGTAAAAATTTAAATCCCTTATCTGGTTCTCAACGTGGGAATGAATACCTCCCAAGAGACTTGGGACGCATAATGAGAATACTAATTAGCTATGGTTTATTGCTTAAAATTATATAGCATTTACTTACAGAAAAAAAATCATTAATTGTCTATGACACGATCTGCTGGCCATTTCTTTTTGATTAGCGAAAATTAAAAATATAAAGGTATTTATTTAATTTACGAAAAAAAATACAAGACAAATTGCAGTTCCATTTGTCTCGAAATCAATAGTTTTTAAGCGATTTACTCATACATGCACTATTATTATACAACAAAGGATAAGTAAACTGTTTTATTGTTGATTTTATTTAAATATTAAGAAAACGTAAAAGTTGACCTTTAGGTACAAACAGTAAGGAATGTAAATAATATATTTAATACACCTTATAAGGAAATAAAAATAAAAGGACGATTATTTATACAATTTCAAATTGTATTGCTTTAAGTTAAAATCCTAGTAGCGGTTACTTAAAGGGCACTGCATTTGATCCTGACTCGATCCGGCAAATATTTGCGCGTTTCGCTCTCGTGGGAATACACGCAGGCTTGGTTACTTAAATTTCTCCGAAAGAAATAGATATGTTCAACCCTATTACTAAAGCCTATGTGAGAAAGAGATGAACGATACATTGATATATTTTGACGGGAGATTTGAAGTAGACGGGTTAAATTGATTTTTTTAGCTCGATATTTTGGGTGCTATCATTTATAATTACGACGTAATAGAATGACTATATGGTTTGAAAAAAAAAACAATTTCGTTGTACTTATGCTAAGATCTTAAACACTAGTTTTTGCCATAATAATGTGCTTTTTAATTGTGCCAATTTATTAAAAAATGTCTTTATAGGCACAGAGGAAAGAGATTGTTAGGTTTAGTATGCATGCAAAATACATGCATGAGAGGCCAGGCTGCATAGTTAAAGACCGTCAAACAACGTAAGACTTAAAGTATCATTTTATAATTATTAAAAGTAAAAACTTCACAGATAAATCACTATGTTATTCTACTTAATTCTCGAAATCTGCTGTATCGATTTTCATATTTTACATTTGTCCTAAAAGCTGCAACAGAAACCACGCGGCTTCATAAGTCTGATAGGTAATATATCAAAGTTTTAATTACGTATAGACGGTTAATCATAAACTACGCAGAAATCTCATCATTATTTGTCGAGTGAACGCAGGTGTTTCTGGTGTGACTTTATGGCCTCTTATTGGAATAAAATATGAATATTCACTTCATTAGATGTAGTCTGCTCGGTTACGAATCACTTGATTATTATTTTAATACGGGTCAATGACTTTTTTTATTTACTGTTTTTTGTAAGAGAGTAAAAGTATTTTTCCGGTTGACGTATTTGTTTGACTGACCCAAAAAAAATTGTCTACGATGTCCAAGACAAGTTGTAAGAATAAGAAATAAGAACCTATAATTAACTCCAAAAATGTATCAACACATTTAAAGTAACAAAATTTGAACATTTATGTATTAGTTGAATTAGATTTCTCCGTATTTTAAAATAACTAATGATTGGATTATTTTGACGTTCATACTTTCACAAAATTTTAATTATTTAAAAAAAACCTACTTTCATATCATTATAAGGTCGATTTTAAGTCCATCTAACATCTATAACATAATGTCAGATGAGCTCCTCAATGTTTCAATAGCATCCAAAAATTTTACAATTGAGTACTATTATTACTACTTCAATTATTATTATTGGATACTATTGAAAATACGCTGTAAAAACAGCGTTATATTTATTTAAAAAAAAAACTGCCACATAATACAATTATAAAATACAATACCTATTTCACATCCCATTATTTCATACAACAAAAACGAAAGTCTAATACGTAATAAATTTTCGGCGTACATAACACTTTGTATAAACTAAACACTACTACTACATACCTACAGGGAAGAACACTGTTAGAATAACCATCATTCATACATCATCAAACTCTTCGTAGTATAATATTAGCTGGATAAAGTTATTTACAAACGTGACATGTTTCACAGTACACACGTCTGGACACTTGTTTCAATAATACGTGGATCAACATCGCCAGTTTCCCCCGGTCAAGTAACTAATAGTTTTTATTGTAACAGTATACTACATACATAAACTAAGTCGCTTCGTAATATTAGCAGATATCGATAATCATTCTGCTTTAGTTCGATATGTTGTGGCTTGTTTGTCGAAATGATAATTATTTAATGTTTCAACTTATTTCCGAAATGTCTCAGTTTTCTTGTACTACCAGTATAAGTGTTGGTACCAACCTCCCACAGCAACCCCGTGTAAAATAGTGGCATCTTATTAAAAACGACGCGTCGTTTCAATCGGCTATGCGAGTTTTTTTCTTTCACAACATCCTTTATTCCTCTTTGTCACAATCCTTCCCTTTTTCTCCACTATAATGATCGTCTACACAGTCGTGAGGCACTGAGCTTTGCGACTGTTAATGGGCATAAGTTGCCTACTATCAGGCAAACCTTCTGCTCAGTTGCCCATACTCATAAAAAAATATTTTTATAAATTTGGTACAGACAGCTCTATTTCTATTGCGCATTCGCTATGCTTAAATTTGAAGAATATTCAACGGCGCCACTCGAAGCAAAAACCTTAATACGAAATTGGGGCTTATCTTAACTTACAACTTGCAAAAGCCTAAAAAGGATTAAAGTTTCCACATCAACTATTAACTACTATTAAAGAAACGTAATGTCTAAGCCTTTCTTAACAGTACAAAGGTGCTTTTTGTTGCCTCTTTGTAGTTCTCAGATAATATGCGAAAGAAACACGTCAAGATGTTTTGCGAGTTTTATAAGGCTACTTGTTTTTTATAGATACGAGATGATTGTTGTTGGTTGCACATTTTTTTATATTAAGAACAGTTTAATCGTCTTAAAAAACGAATCTACGTAAAATTAAATGAAATGTTCGCTATCCTAAATATATCGTGAACATTATCCAATAAAAAATAACTTAGAACTCTCTGAGATAGCTTTAAATTTGTACACCTGATTGCATACTACCTTCACGTATTCTTGTATCAGGCTCAAAATAATATGAAGCAATTTGCTCAACCTATAGAGCCCAATCCGTTCTCCAAACCACAGACTCGGCCTTCGATAATTAATCCATTATTCGACTAACCCCATCGACAATCGAGCCGATAAGACCGAGATAGCTTCGCATACGAAAGATTTTATCACCCTCGTTTAATAGAGAACAATTTGAGAGGGGCTCACCGATCTCCTGGATGCCTCGATGCCTCCCAAAGGACAGCACCTTTTGATCAATAACTGTATATAAATTATCGAGCATATGCCCTTTCCTGCTCGAGCGAGCGCACCGATTCGTCGGCCTTTGTAATCGAGTAGCTATTTATTTTTCCTAAAACTTCGAGAATTGCGTAAGAAAGTTCCGAGTTTCGTAACACGGTGGCCACTTGGCGAACTTTCAAGGTTCTATACAAATTAATTAAGATTTTTTCTGAAACATTACGTCTCCGAGCCGGCTATTAACTGCGCGTTTTGGCGGTTTCGCGGCAGCTGTATTCAGTGGGAAGATGTGGCTTCCGAAACACAATGCTACTTGAAATGAATTAGACGCTCGAGAGACGTCGGCTGTGGATTAGCCCCTAACAATTAAAACGGGTAGACGGCGCTTTTCGTCATCTTTGACGTTACAGTTTGAGAACACCCCCGGCGCGGCGGCGAGCGAAGCCATTGTGGGCTCAAGATGTTTTGATTTACAAAAACGGGCAGAGATTAGTGTACATCGGGACATTGGAACGCGACGAGCTATTTATGCTCGCGCACACCTTTGTAAGGCAACTGTTTATTTGTTTTTGTAATACCACTTCAAGCTAATGTTTGGACGTTTGGAAATAAAATACTCAATAACGTTTTAATAACAATTTGATGTACTAATAAACTGTGCGTTCAATATTGTAACATAAAATACTGAATATACAAACAAATTTACGAAAATCTAGATCCGAAAGCCCATTTTTCATCCTTATTACTTATTCCCATTTGTCCTCTTCCCCTGCAAATCCTTTTATTTTCTGCTCATCATAGCAAAAAACAAATCATAAAATAAACTTAATAGTGGCGTGACGTAAATTTACACACTTATCCAAATGCAATATTGTTAATATTCTGTTCTTTGTAATTATATGCTATATCATAAATATATTGTTAAAAATATATCGGTCGTTATAAAATTTAATGGTAATAAAAAGCGGCACGGCGCTTGAACCTTCTATCGAAGAATTAAGCTTTTTAGACGACCTTAAACTTCTCCGAAAATTAACGATCCCTTAATATAATAAAATTGTGTATATGTAACGGTAGTAGGTATTATACATTTTTAGGTGATAATATAAATACACAGATATTTGTTAAACTCCAATTATTTTATTTATAAACTATAATATATACTTATTTCATAAATAAAGTCTATCATTAATATGTGACAATAACGAAATAACAACTTCAAGATATTTATGAAATACTACACAATAATTGTTTTGGTTCATAATTTAGACTTTATTAATTTTTCAAAAAATTTTAAAAATATAATAGATTTCTAATATTTTAAATTGGCGCTAGAGTCCCTAAAAGCAAGCAGGTTATAGAAAAAAAAACAATATGAACGCATGTTAACATCGGCGATAATATCGATATGAAAAATTGACAAGCGTACAGAAATCGGCATGTCGGACACGAACGAACAAAAAACAAACACTATCTCGGGATCTCTGCCTGTTTGTTAAACGTTGTGTCGTTAAGATCAAAGAGGTGAAAGGTAAAACTGAATTGAGGAACTACCGTGTCCTCTTCTTTATTTATATTCTGCTGTATTTTTTTCTTTATTAAACTTAACTTGTTAGTGGCCAGTATCATTTTCAATAAAATTAAAAGGTTTTAATATTTTTAATTTTTTTATTGTTTAATTTTAAAAATTCTACTGTTTACGCCTTTAATAAGTTACGAATTTTAATTAGTTATGATTGTTGCCAAGTTCAAAAGTTAAAATTGAAACATTGAATCACACTAATGTTGCCAATAACAAAAAAAATACTAAAACGATTAAAAGCAACACTTGAATTTAATCATTACCAAGAAAAATACCTTAACAGTCAGCTGATGTCAGAATTCCACACATACCGAACGGAGACGATCGTTATTTCAATTACCAGACAGCCCCTCGTCAAAGACAAAAGACTTGACACGAGAAAAAAAAAAACGATCATCTGTGGAAGTAGAAAAAATTATCTATGATTGGATCGCGGTCATGTAAACGCAGTCGGGTGTGCTGGTCGGCTTTCATTTTCGGAAGCATTATGAAATCGATACTTGCTTTTATTTATTAAGTAATCATCTTCAAATGCCCTTATTTGAGCTAAGAATCGAACGTGAAGGATAAATGAAACTTAAAAGGTTTACGTCGTGCGCCGTCAATACGCTTTGCAAAGGAACGAAAAATTTATAGTTATTATTAATCATAAAAATTACTTAAGTCTTAAATAAAGAAAAACAACGCGATCGGAATACAAGATTGCCTATTTCACATATTTTGCGATTATATTCGAATCATTGGAAATTAAACACCATAGGGTTCCTATCTATTAGTAGTATCGTTAAATAATGATCTATCGTTTAAGATTTCGTTGTGAATCAAATAAAAATAATATTTATTAACAAAGTAAATACATCGTAATTATTTTCTTTTTTACGGAACCCTAGTGCGCAAATCCTCTTCACGCTTCGTTCGTCTGTTCATTTGTTTGAAGCATGAGACTTATAGAATATGGGTCTTCATTTATCATTATTCAATATTTTAAAAATAAATTATTTCAATAAGACAAGACATACAATTAAAATGGCTATATTAAAAATTGACAGGTGTATTCGCAGGTAGCATTCACTAGCATCCGTAATAGGTCGTGTTTATTTATGTAATATTGAAATGCCATAATTAACCGAACTAATTAACAAAAACAGGTTCCTTAATACCGATTTTGATTAATTGCCGATATCATTATAACGTCTAAATTCGTTAAAACTCGTCTTCCTGTATGCAAATTATTAACTAAATCATCAGCAGTTAGCTATAAAAGCTATTGCAAGCATGTATCAGACTAATTCAAGATAAATCACACAATTAAAATGAACATGAACGAACGGTCTCGCACACAAAAAGACCGGTGTCTGGATAATCCATTGAAAACTACTAAATAGTGAGTTGGATGACTGGTTAAAGTAAATAGCGATAATAACCATGGCGGGCACAATGGACCCCCGCTGGTCGACGACACAAACCAACCCACGAACCTTTTTAATTATAATATCACCCACATTATAAGAGTTTTTGCGCCGAACAAAAAACGCCCGATGTTACTTTTTTGGTTATTCCGTGATGGGTATTAAATATTGCCCTTCATTTGTCGTGGCGCTGACGCGAACGATTCTCCGGGTGATTATAAACACAAATAAAATTGATTAGTTTCGTACGAGGCTCCTAATGACCTGCTCACATTTTGGGACACGGAATCGGTGAACTTAATGCCCTATAAATTATTATTAAGACAATTAAAGTCGATTTTTATGGAAGCCAAAATTATGCCGAGGACTTCATATTTGCGAATGAGTTCGAGACAATTTTTGGGACATAGTTTATGGTTGAATTTAAAAGCTTTAATATAAGGTGGTACTTACGAAGCCGTGCTTGTCGCTGATGTTGTTTGTCAATTTCAACTTGTGGAAGGAGACGACCTTCTGCATCCACTGCTCTCCTGTTGAAGGGGAGTCAGGGTGGATGTACATCCTCTTGGGCATCTCAGGGTCCGCTTTACCGGCTACCATCCACCGACTCCGGAAAAAATAAAAGGAAATATAGACACCCATATTAAACAGTAGACTTCAAATCATTCTAAAAGTCATAGATATAAACGACTGTTAAAATTATCAAGATTCATTAATAATCAACAATAATTAGGTATTTACTGATGAAAGTAAAATTAATTTTTAATTAAAACGAACACATGGCTCTAAGACAGGTGGTCGCATAAATTATGAATGTTATGACCATATAAACAATGTACTTATAACTTTAGCCAGAAACTTGTTAAAGCGTGAAAATATTTAATTAATAAAATCTTCGGGCCGTTTACAAGCGAGCATGCATCGTAAGAACGGGTTAGTCATTAGGGAAGTTAACGGAGCACTACATATAAAAGACTCAAGAAATCTGTGACAAAGCGACATACACTTAACACTACTGTGATGTAATGGGTTAAAAAGCGGCGTGAATGAGAGATCTGCGTAGAACGAAGAAATATGCTGGCGAGATGTATCGGAGCTGGGGAACGACGATTACGAATCAAAAATTGACTAACAGTACGTGATTGGAGTTAAAAGCGGGTCATACCAGGTATACCGACGTTTCTTCCGAGAACATCCGGTTCGTTAGGGAAGCAAAGAATTGCAAAAACACTTTTCTAGCGTTCGTTAGTTGTCGGTCGATTCACGCAGATCCCTATCTTCACAGCGATACATACGCATGCTTCTTGCCTCATCGTTCTCATCCACGAATTACATTAAAATAAGACGGGCCGAGACCCGCGTGTAAGCGTTCGTGAATGAATAATTTTCTTATTTTAATTTAATTCCATCGTCACATCTTTATTTATACCTGTTGTGGAATTTGTATCTGCAATCGTCGGCAGCTACGATGTCCATTAGCAAAATGTATTTTGCTTTTTTATCAAGACCAGAAACGCGAACTTTGTAGGCAGGAAACATACGTCTGTAAGCAATACGAGAGAAAAACATGGATTGGGACTTGTTCTTTGCGACAACGATTTGACATCACGTCGATTGTGAGACATGCCGCTGAACTAGTTTCACTTTTTGTGTTTACTTGCTCCCGAGAAGCGACCGTTTAGCTTGTGATATTGTTCCGCACTAATTAAACGCATTTACATGACCATAACGGGTCATTTGCAACATGTACAGTCTTTGAGAAGGGTTACTATGTCGTTGTGTGAAGTGTAGCTAATCGTACGACTTAAAAATTACTAAGAAATATCAGCTGATTCAAACACGCATCTTGTATCTGCGTGACGGACGTAAGAATTTGTAATATTATATTCCAATAAGAACACGCCCGTAATTAACAACTGACAAATAAGAAACTGGAGATATTAGAGTGATTTATTGTTGATCTACTATAATATGATACAAAATGATTTTAATGAATAATTAATTGCTATATTACCGGCGCTAGACCGCCGCCTTTGTCGGCGACAATTTATCGGTTTACGGCTGAGTCAAAATCAAAATTTCAACTGGAATGTTCGGTTCGTATTAATTAACGAATATTATTGAAGTTTATCGGTCGCATCTCGATGTTGCCAATCCAACACAGCGGCTGTTTTGATACAAGTCTTTGGACGCAGTCAGACGTAAAAATCGACTTATCTAATCTTGTTATCAAAAATTTAACAACCCGGTCGAATATGATCATCTAAAGCAGTTCAAGAGTTAAAAACTGACCTGTAGTAACATCTAAAAAAACAGCGCCTACTCTGTATTTCTCACCTTTAATGTTTTTAGCTGCGGAGCTTGAGACAAAGATATTTTAATGATATTACTGTCGGATGCGCCGTGAATCCTTAATCGTTGGATGATTCCGACTGCGGTAATCGTAGTGTCGTTGCCCTTTTTAACTCGGTTACAAATTGCTGAGCTACAATTAATGTGAATAACTAATTCTGTGGGAACTAGTGCGACGAATGTAATCACAAGCTAAATCGTAAAACTGTTTGACGGTATACCTCTAATCAACGTTGATGGGGGAACGGTTGTTACGGTTTTAGCAGAAGCATAAGCGTGAGGACCGGTAATTCTGCTATCCATTGCTGCTGAATTATCGGTAACTATGAGTGGCAATGAAGTCAGACAGGCGATGGATGATGTTCTACCTGTTGTGGAACTTATATCGGTAGTCGTCTGCGGCGACGATGTCCAGGAGGAGAATGTATTTTGCTTTCGCGTCCAGTCCGGATACGCGAAACTTCATTTGTGGGAACATTTGTCTGTAAACGTAAATTTAAGAATTGCATGCTTTTGGCTAGTTTGCACGATAGGTTCTGAAAGTGAAAATAAACATACTAAAAATAATATAAACTATCAATACGTTTCCTAATACTTAAATAGGTTCAAAAATTGACCTGAAATGGAATATTCGAAACTTTGTTTAAAACATTTTGAGGATTTTATTGGCAATTGTAATTTCTATAGATACAAAGAAAGTATTGACAGTTTGAACAACTTAAGAAAAAGTAAAATAACAGTCGCTCGTGATCATATTAAAAAGCATAGACGATGGTATCGAGATACGATCTAGTCAGTGTGAACAGAGTTTAACGCTCATTAGACGTCTGATTTACGGTCGTTACGTGATGAAGACTTGGAGCGATTTGCCGACAAGCTGATGGATGTAGTGCCGTGTACAACGATGTATGGAATACCAAGTGGTCGAGTTTATGGCCTACGCTCGACCATTTTTCCTTGTGCGTAAGATTATTTCAGTTAACCTTATCTTGATATAAGGCGAAGGATTCTTAGCATTCCTACGGGGACATTAGATTTATTTCGAATACCTGTATCAGCTAAAATAGCTCAGTTGCTGATGATTTTATTCGAACAAAAATTAAGTTGCAAATGTTAACAGCCAAGTGGTGAAGCGACTTTGAATAAAATGGAAATTTTATTGTAAAAAATTAACACATTTTAAAGTAATCTAAAGCGTTAATTTATTCATCGTTTCAAACTGGATCAGTGCGAAGTAGGTGGTCCGTTCTAGGAAACTAACCTCCGACGATGTCTGATGAAGTTTCTGTAATTAGTACTTAGTACGTAATTTATTGACTATGTTGCTCTTTTTATTTATTAAACCGTTTTCGTGTTATTTTAAACGTACGCCTTATTATGACTAGGAATTTAAACTTTACAATGGAGATTTAGATTAAATTCTCTTTGTTGACATCTTTAAATCAAATTTACTTATAGGTAAGGTATTTTTAAATGGTTTTTTCTTTTATTTTAAATTTTTAAATATGATGTCAAAGTATTGTATTATTGTGTAGGTGTAGTGCATACTTGACAAGAAAACAGACATTGCGATTTTTAATTATCTGTTCGTTGTTATAAGATCTTAAATATAATTCATAGTAAGTATAATATGTAGGTGACAGTCTGATTAAAAGTTCAATATATACGATATAAGAAGCTTATAATTTTGATGTTTAAGACATTTGTAAAGATAACCCTTGATGTATCCTGCACTAATTTCCCCTCGACATTAAACGTACGCTCATCTGACACGAACAAGCCAACCGTCACATCAGTTTTCCAAGTAAAATTGCAAGTGAAATGATATTAAGTGAATCATGTCGAAGGGCAGAGGTATGCATGTATGTATGTATGTATAGTGCATTGCAAAAACTGCAACCGCACCGCGTCAAGTAACACAATACAGCGAGCTGCCAGTCTCGCTTGAGCTCTTACACATTAGCGTTGAAAACTGGGCTAGGGTTGCCACTTTCGAGTTTCAACTCCATCAAAAAGTGGTAAAACTCTACGTAAAAGTTTGTTATAGCGTGGACAGCAGCCCTAATATAAATTTGGTCTTGTTTATTGTTTTTTTACCTTGACCTTTTTATGTATAGATATTGAGTAGAACGAAAAGTAATAGGAACTACAACAATTTTATTTGAAAGCTCTAACGTATTAAACGTTATTTTGCACAGAAGCAATGAGGTCGTCTATTTTTTTTATCTTTAAATGATTCTTATTCTTAAGTCTTATTTCATGTTATTCCTACAGGATAGTACCAAATACATAATAGCCAGGTTATAGGGAGATTATTAAGTTCATGCAACTGGCAACCCTACTAAATGAGTATTTCTCGGCTAGCAAGGTGAGCCGGGAGCTCTAGTAATTGGTTATGCTTCGAGGTGTCAAGTTTAGTTGGGGATTTGATTTCGCGTCACCGTAACGTCAATCACAATTCTACTCGTACCTAACACTCTTTTACGTATTTCATCTAAGATATGAAAACGAATCTTCTAGACTTTTCTATTCCATTTACGTACGTTATGGTTTAGTAAAATCTTTTTTAAATTCATAAACAGAATACTGCAAAACTATGACGTCATCGTTCTCAAATCACCTACAAAAATTTCGACCTAAGTTGAGTTTCGCTAATTTGTACCACCAAGCGACTTTAGTGCTTTGCTGTAAGGAAATAAGGTTTGTTATTCCCATAGCAGTTGGAAAAGCTGAGTTCGCCGTTCATACAATAGAGTACATAAGTGCACTAGGGCCCTTATAAGGTGACATTCTTTGAGTTTGTTACTCAGTCACGCTTTAAATGCTTAACGTATCAAAATTTTACATCAAATTTTCCAAAACCATGGGAACGTTGGAATGAAATGCACAAAAGGACGGACTGAGCCATAGGTGAGACACGGATTTGTGAAAACTTGATACAGGATCTAGAATAAAAAGCGGTTTAAAAACAAAAGGTAATATACATCAAGTTCTTAATACTGTTTCTATGTTTGAAGAAAAGCATCCTTAAACGCTCCTAGAATTATACAGCATATTGGAAGAATTTGCTAGTAATTTTAATGCTAATATCCGAATAGATTGATACTCACTTGTAAACGAAGTGTCAATCGTCCTAGTTATTTTCGTGCTGGGTGTTAAAGGGTTGTATAGGGAGGGGTGAGAGGGGGTTGCGGAGGGTTGCAGGGAGGGGGGGGGGTCTATAAGCAACTGTTCACACGGTGACGCATTTCTGCGGCTTCCAGCGGTATGGCACGGTCGAACAGTTATTTTGCAAGAGCATTGTTCAATATATTTTGTGTTTTTTTTTAATTTTTGGTATATAGAATTTATGTTACATATTATGCACTCATTTGGCGAGAATTTTGATAAATAATACATTAATACGATGATCATTTTTGAAGGTTTTACGTTTGAAGAAAGATGTATAATTGCGGGAAATTGAAAAAGGTTTTATCATAAAAATTCACGTTGCTCTTTTCATGAAATAATGCAAATTAAATATAGTTTTAAATGTATCACGAATACAAAAAATAGTTTGATCAGAGATTAACCGGCAGTTTACAAACTGTGCACCTTGCCTTCTCGTAGAGGCTTTCGTGCGAAAATGTCGACACTGTCTCCTCCGTACTTGGCACTGAGAATCTTAGCCTAGTCGCACTTGCAAGGGATCGGCGGGTTAAGCAATTAGTTAACTGGCAATTATAAAAACGGTTCAATTGACCTATTACTGTGGCAAAGCAATTACGTAGTTATATTTTATGTCTTTACCAGTTTAATGTCTAGATTAAGAATTTTAAAATTAATGTTCAGGTAATTGTTTATCATTTAGAATTTCATAGTTATAATTATTTGTTTGCGTTTATACCTATACGTAATTATAAATATGATAAAAAAATGATTTACAAAAGTATCCTAATTCCTAACTAGGTCGGTAGAGGTTTGACACAACCAAAGCTGATTTTCTCAAAAGCCTATGTGTATATCCTACTATAGAGATTTAGTTACAAAAAAAGCCAAAAAAACTTAACATTATATAGTATCATACATTCTGCTACATCAAATATTATCGAGAAGAGCAGTTATTCAAGTACAAACTTACATAAAAGTAACCACATTTTTAACCGACTTCAAAAAAGGAGGAAGGTCTCTAAATT
>DWAJ01002822.1:0-16326 GCA_018238005.1 Eurema mandarina
ATTTAAAATCACGTTTGTTGGCGCGGGTTAGGCCTTTTTTAAACAAGATAAAGTAAAAAAACTAAAACCCAACTACGACAAAAAACGACGCTGAAAAAGTATAAAAGTACCCCATGAATACAGGTAAAGTCACAAGCAAATGCTAGTAATATATATATTATATATATATATATATATATAGCCTATAACCAGCGGACAATTAAGACGCTTCTAATGATATGTCATTTGTCGAATTCTGATTAGTGGTTTAGAAGTTACGAGGGAACATACATACATACATAGCCTGTCAAAATCATAACCCTCCTTTGGCTTTGCCGTAGTCGGGTAAAAATGCTGCCCAAAGTCACATTTCTACGCGGGCGAAGTCGCTGGCACAGCTAGTATTATTATATAACTAGTTTAATGTCTTAGGTAATAATATTACATGGAGGAAACTGTGGTTGACGTTGCAGAAACTATTTCTAAGATCTTTTATCTGCAGTGAACATATCCCATGAAGAAAGGACCATGAGCTATTTCTTGCTATTCTATAATATTTGAATTTTACAAATTTATTTTTATTTTATATGCTTATAGCTTCCTCGATATGTCCTATCACAACGAATAGTCATCAGGCTACATGGTATGACAAAAAAAAAGTCATTTAAATAATAATTTTAATGTTATCTTCGTAATAAATATATCTATCCAAACTTACTTAATAGACTTCTGTACGTTATCTGTGGGGAAAAAAAAAGCAAGAATGACGTTACTTTAGGCGGGAAAGCAACGGATTGACGCACGTGCCACGTCACAGGTGTCCCAGCAGGTGTAATGACCCCGCCGGTAATGAAGTTAGGAATAAACAAAACGGTTTTAATAAATCGCCCGTTTATAATTGTAATTTATTAATTTGTTTAAGAACTGTACAGCTATTAAAGGTTATAAGATGTGATGATATTTTTGCGCGCGATTTCCTTTTAAACTGACGATAATTAACTATCTTCTTCATGATAATACCTATTCAACAAAAAAATAATTGTTCAAATAGGTTCATAATAGGCGGAGATCTTGCGTATTATAATAGTTCATCCCCAATTTTCCCTTACCCTTGGGGGTTGTTTTTTTATTATTAAATTTAAGTGGGACCACCCCTGAGGTATTACCTAAACGCCGAAAAAAGATTTGTTTAAATCGGTTCATAATTGGCGGAGTTATCGAGTAACAATCATAGAAAAAAAACGGGTCGAATAGAAAACCTCCTCCTTTTTGAAGTCGGTTGAAAAAGGCACATCTGGGTGTTTTCCTAAAATTATTAAAAACTATTAGAGTTTGAATATTTAGGTATACATAGCTATTGAAGAAAACGGCTTTGTTTTAAACTAAGTAATCTACACTAATATAATATAGAGGAGTTTGGGTTTTTGGATTTTTGTATGTAACGAATAAACTCAAAAAGTACTGGACCGATTTTAATTTTTTTTATTTATTAGAAAGCTACTTTATCAATGAGTAACATAGACTACCTTTAGTCTAACCGATAAAGAAATGCAGTCACCGATTAACTTCTCTTCTGAATGAAAGAAAAGAATAAATATCAATTAATTTTTATACCTAAAGGTAATTATCAACCTAGGTCATTCAACTGTATGATAATTGTCTATTAATTGCAAATAAAAAATATCACTAATTATATAGGAATTGTTATAGACCACGTTTCTTTGGAAATCAAATTTATTACTGTATTATAAGATAGGGTTATATTTTTAAACGAGAATAGTGAAGGATCTGTTTTAGCTACTAATTAAAAATTTCTGAATCGCGCTTATGATATTTTTTCGAGACTTGGTATATATCCTGTACATCTTGTTGACAATGAACTATTGGAACGAGGTAGTCGAGGACTAGTTTGGATCAGCGGAAGGTTTATTTCCTTCATTATGATGACACCGTACTGTAAAACGTATGAAATGGTAGAGCTACGTAATAAGGCTGATCTGGGAAGGCTTCCAATGAGGTGGTACTATCCTCTCACGGAAAAAGGCTTCGAATAATAGCATATAAAGTACTATTAAGACATGGACAAGCCAAGTTGAATGGGAAGAATGATTTTTACTATCACTTTGTATAAAAAAAAATCATTATTAGATAATGTTAAAGGAGCCAGTCTTCCACAACACAGGGAAACCTTCTGTGAAAGCTGTGCAAATGATTTTCAATAAATGTATTTTTTTTACTTTTGGTGACTTCAATTTTGACTTTAACTTTGAAAATGGCTTTGACTTTAAGATCTGAGTTGCAAGACAAGCTTTTCCCAAGTGACGTGGTATTTAGGCTTTTTTTCGATAGCTTTTTAAACTTTAGAAGCTCGATCTAAAAATGTACCAGGTCACAAGAAGCGCTGAAGAGGTCAACAAAGATCGTCAATACAATTCGTTCTCACGGCGGTAAGGTCGTGTAAATAAAACAATAGTCTGTTATAGTTATGTCACATTCTGTAAGCGCGAAAGGAAAAACTACTTTCGTTTGCATCTTTTTTTAAATTTAGTTAAATGAAAATATGATAAAAAAGTCCAAAATACTGTTCTGTACTGTCCTGTGAATAGTTCATATACCTGTCATTGATATAGCGTC
Organism: Eurema mandarina; assembly: GCA_018238005.1. Taxonomy (NCBI): domain Eukaryota; kingdom Metazoa; phylum Arthropoda; class Insecta; order Lepidoptera; family Pieridae; genus Eurema; species Eurema mandarina. The sequence continues at coordinate 2,614 of DWAJ01002822.1, forward strand.
TGAACCACTGTATTGCTAAAATACAATTTTGGTAAAAAGATAGTCTTTAAATTGTAAAGGATTATATACATAATTTTTATATCTTCAAAACGTCTTAAATTGTTAACTCAAAGATATTTAAATATTTGTAAGTTAAAAATGTTCTTATGATGGTTGCCTGGAAGAAATGGCTCATATCTATAAGACCGATTACACTAATATCTTATAGAAGAAATTAACATTAAGCATAAAATATCCTAAATCCTTAAAGGGGAATTCCCATACAAATTTAACCCCTCAAATTAGCAAAGTATTTTCCGGACATAAAAAGCTCAAAACTTTTGACGTCATACCATTTAAAAGCTCAGTAAAACAATGGTCTATTTAAATCGGGACTATTTCTCACATACCAATGTCTCGGCCGTGGGAGAATCGCATTATGTCATATAGTACCTACTCACTTTCTGTAAACCACGTGGCTTGTAAAACATTACACTTTGTTTTACCATCTTGGGCAAGAATTTTGTTAAAATATTAGAATTACTAGCAGTTCCCCGTAGTTTGACTCGCGTAGTTCCCGTTCCCGGGGCAATACCGGGATGTAAGCTATCCTATCTCTCAAGTTGGATCGAACTGCACATGGTGTGCGAATTTTATTATAATCGGTTAAGTAGTTTGGGAGTCCATTGAGGACAAATATTGTGACACGAGATTTATATATATTAAAATTTCCTTTCCATTACTGGACATTCTCCCATATGCCATGAAAACCTACAGATTGTGAACTCTTTTTACAACTTGGATCTTTTTAAGTTGAATAGTCTTTTAAGCAGATATGACACCCCTGAGACCGTATCTTCGCTTAAGATGAGATGAGACACAGTACCTACACTTAAAAAAGGTCCCTGATTCATTTTATCTTATTGGCTGTTGCCTTCTCTTCTATAATTTTATTTTGTCATTATAACTGGGTTTCTTTCTTTCCTATTTATTTATTGCATGTAATTAATCGCTCTATGTCCCAACTATTATTAAAGTTGAAAGAAAGAAAATTTATTGCACATCCAAAACATATAAACAAGAATAAGTTATACACGAACAAACACACATAAGACAATACAAACGAAGTCTGTGCGTCTGTCTGTGAATAAAAAACTTAAAAACGACTTCACAGATTACGCATAATTATTGCCAATCACAATAGGCACTACAAATTTAACTTAACCCCTAAACTAGACACCGATTTTAACCCTCAAATGCCTAAACAAAAGTAACTTTTTCACACGCCTAATCGCATAAATTAGCGTGGGTAAGTACATGTTAAAATATCCACTTGTTTAACGGAAATTGAGTTTAATATTCAAATGGGGCGTTAATGGCCATGCGTTGACCATCGGCATGCGAGGGGTTAAAACTCCCGCCAACACGTAACCGTTGCAATGAGGTAAACGACTTTTTTAACAAATATATTTGCAATACTTATTATACATTTTTATTTTAATGGTTCCGTAACTGGAGGTTGAAACGGAGAAAACTAATCATTTAATTTAATAATAACAAACAAATAATACTTTAGGTCTCTTATTTTAACACAGACCCAAAAAAATGTAAGTTAGCTAGCCTTCTAGCAGAAGGCAGTAGTGCCAAACCATAAAATTTGTTTTTCTGTCGTATTTTAAATTTCTTAATGACTATGATAGATATATACGCTAAGCTGATGACTTATCTTATTATTAAAGTTCATGTTATACAACCTTATAACAAACAGGTGGACGGACAAAGTCTTAACATTAGGGTTCTGTTGTTCCTTTTGGGTACGAAACCCTAAAAATTGAATCGAGATTCCATAGCAGCTAAAGGGGGTTAATTCAGTGCGCCCGCGCAGGGGTCACAGCAAATGTACCGTAAAATTACGATAGTTTACAAAATTACTCATTTTTGTGCGTTCTCCGTCCCGCTCCACCAGTAATTGCTGTCTCGTTATTATTGGGAAACTATTTGTAATATTTATTCTAGATTTTATGACGGTTGAAGAAAGCTGCTGTCTTGTCGAGGTGGTAGAACCACCATCCCATAGATGTATAACAAATAGACTGATAGTCCCTTAACCGGTCGGCCGTAGCCCGTAATGGTGCCCGCGACTTCGCCCGCGTAGAAAAGTGACTTTGGGCAGCATTTTTGAAAATGCCTAACACGCGCCAACAAACGTTCAGCGAGTTCAACGTGATTCTTTAAATTGCCATAACTTTTTTATTTATCAACCGATTGACATGAATTAAAAACTTAATGTTAAGTGAAGCTTACCACAATATATCACTGAAAACCCCATCTAGATAGGATAAGCCGTTTCTGAGATTAGCGTGCACAAACGAAAAGACAAAATTTCCAAAAATCATTGTTTTGGGTTCTATTGCGTTAATAAAGGTCTCCTATAATATTTTTTCTCATATATCTTCCATGTACAGACAGCGACTCGTTACGTTTTTATTATATGTATAGATAGATGACACGCATATGCCCAACGGTAATGTTACTCTCCTAATAAATTTACCCAATAAATATGGAAAAATTAAAATCTACGAATGCTTAAATATTTAACTACGCAACCGATTTTCATGTGTTTTTTTAATAGAGAGTGATTCAAAAGGAAGGTTTATATGTATATTACATGCATGATATATCCGTGCGAAGTCGGGGAAGGTCACTAGTAAAATATAACTAATCCAAGCTCAGATACTACTTAGATTTTCCACAATTGAAAATCTTTGAAGCCGACAAAAACATTGCTATCAATGGCTAACTATTAAAGCATATAAATTTTAACAACGGGTTTTAAGAATTTGCGGATAAGTTAAGTTCAGTAGAATCCATACACGTTTTGGTTTTTAGAGACAAATTTATTACATTTTAATTTGGTTTTATTTCTTACGTTCTTCTTGTGTCCTTTGTGTAATGTTTCTCATGATATTGTTAAGTTTAAATAAAAGTTTATCTCTTATGAAAGTTCCACTTTTAAAATTAAACGTTAATAATTTTCTTTATTAAAGTGGGAGACTTGGTTTCTTGACTAGACTAAGAAAATAATAAATATTTTTGTAACAGGCCTAATAAAGCTAATAAAAATATATTAGGTTAAGTATACATTTTACCCGTAATGCATTAACATAAAACTTATTTATAATAGAATGTAAGTTAAAAATATTTTTTAATTAAACGGTTTTAGGTCAATGAACTTTTTCTTGTCAATATAAACTATTTTTTTAGTACATAATAAATTAGTCACTCGTAATCTTATAATATTATATTGACTTATTTTGAAATACTTTAATTATTTCCTATAAACATGGTACCTAAATATAAACGTTTTTAAAGCATATATTTAAACTGTTATTGCCGCTATGCAAAAGTAACATCAAAGCATGTCAATTAAAAAATGACGTTGAATTACGAATGTTCATGGACATGAGTGATTGCATACTTTCCAGTGACCTTCCAGATTCGACTGTATTATACCTACATATTTTTTCGTACAGGCATATCTTATCTACATTACATAGTATAAAAAATCGCCTTCTGTCTATCCCTATGTATGCTTAAATCTTTTAAATTATGCAACCAATTCTCATGCAATTTTTCCATTAAATATTAATATTACATTAAACATAAAATATTAGATTTAAGAGAAATGATTATTTGTATAGAACACGCCTAACCACGGGTAGTGTGTTATAAAATACTAATTAACAATTATATCCCAAAATAATAAGCAATTATTGTCACAGTAACAATAATTAAATATACCTTTGTCTAACATTTTGGTTGTTAGTCAGTCAAATTACGCTCAGTTCAATGTCACTGTTTTTTGTCAACGTGAGAACGCCATTTTTATTTTACAGATAACATATTATTGTGATGGTAATGACTAACTCATGCGCGCCAAAATTCGGCTTCAGTATTGCCAGTTATAAATTATTTTTTTGGTATGGTAATTGTTAATGGGTTATATATAATTTATACTTTGTATTGTTTACTTAATGGAACTGTATTTTATGTTATAGGAGAAAAATACTTCGTTATCAGGTGATAACGTAGTATTGTAATTTACTTAAAATAATAATTACTTCCGAATGAGTGAAGTGTTTTGTTTTTTGATAGGGTAAGGTTATTTGAATAAGAATAGCACTTATTACCTTTACAATGTTTTTGTAGGAGAATACAAGATTTTATATGGTTAAAATTTTTAATTTATTCAGATTTATTCATAATAATACTTATAGACATACATTCTACCGCCTGAGCAGAGATGTGAAATGTCACTGTGCTCTGGTCTGAAGGGCACTGTAGCCAGCGAAATTACTGGGCTAATGAGTCTTATCTGATGACTCAAAGTGGGGAGCGTCGGTGTAGTGCACCCCTGCCCGGAGTTGGGCTTTGTAGCAAAGTTCCGGGTAGCACTGCATTGGCTATGGGCTGGCGTTACTCTTACCATCGAGTGCGTCCAGCTCGTCTCCACTCTTCATATTATATAAAAAATGCAAAATATTTGAAATGTACACTCGATTTTGCCAAGATTTTCCTATGAAATAACATTTAAACGTATTTTAAGGTAGTAGAAGTGACGTCATTACTTTCCATACTGTAAAAGAGAGCGTGGATGGCTTTCCTTTCCCTTCTCCCTTTACATCCGTGATTGCTACTTCCCTTATCATTTTAATATATCCTTCGATACGCAAAGCTGCTTTTATCTGTAGCCTTCCAAAGAAATGGCTGGGTCTTAAAATATCATTACGAAATAAGAACTGTCTATCAAAAATAAAACCTTACCAAAATTATTACGTAACGAAAAGACAGGTGTCACAAACTTTTTTTTTCTAATTTTTATTTTTCCTAATTCGACTTTAAAGTTTGGGTGTGAAGTAAATACGGTGTATGGGTGACGAACCGTCCGGGGGTTCACACGCAATTACCTTTTTATCTCGATTGCTAATGACCTTTGAGTGAGTTAGTTCTGATTTATTTTGTTTTACATCCTTCTGTAGTCATCTATATTTTTTTTAGTCTGTGTTCTGACAGTACTTAGCTTTTCCCTTATTATTTATTTTTAACTTGGCAACACAATTGTTAAATGTCTTCCGACTTCTAATATAGTATATAGCTTCTACCTAATTTAAAGATATAATATACTTCCCTTTTTTGATGTTAACACATTTACCTTTTTAATATAGCAAGGAGCTGGTTACTAAGTCGCTGCCGTTGAGAAAAGAAGTTTATGAAATTTCATGATTTAATTTATTCATATATTTTTGCTGTAATATGGTATCGAACACAATAAGGTTTAGGACGATAGAAAGGTTTATTCCACTATAAAAAAGGGGAGATTCTTTATATCAGGCAACCCAATTGCCTACCACACCATAAAGTAATGAATCATACTATATGACTATACTAAATCCAAATATCCGTGTATATTCCTCGAATAATTAATTATCATTCAAACGTAAACAATATGATAGTTGCTAACAGATTCACATCGGTGTGAATCGCGGTACAGATGGTATAAAGTATTATCTGAAGATATGTCGAAGGATATGTTTATTTTGCAGCAGATTCAAAATTACTTTTACGATATAAATAGAGGTGTATTTTTTTTTATGTAATCAATCAATCAGCGCCGCCCATGAGCACTCGTGATGTCACGAGTGTGTTGCCGGCCGGAGTATGATTAGTAGGTAGAGATGCTACAGTCTTTTTTGATCTGTGGACAGTTTGGTCATTGGTTGGTTTGTTTTGAAGGCACTTTTGAATATAATCTTAGTTATTAAAGTTATTTAGAAGCAAATAAGTCTATTATAAACTTCCTCTTAAATCATTCAATGTATAAAAAACGCATGAAAATCGGTTGCGTAGTTTTAAAGATTTATTTAAGCATACTTTATAGGGACAGACAGAAGAATGCGACTTTGTTTTATGCTATGGTATAAAGGATTATACAATATAATTTGTACTAACAGCAAAAAAGATTTATTTTCTATTTATTTCTATAATTTTTTTTTTCTATGTTTATTATGATATCTTAAGATACATTCAAGCACGTATACCATGTATAGCCGGTTGTATTGTTAACACAATTTTCCCATAGCCTTGCGCATCGCGTTTTTGTTTGTCCACAAAGTGGAAGGAACGTCGTCTTGATAAATTTTGTATACGACACACACGTTTTAAGGATATTTATTATAAAAAGAGTTTGCAACACCTGCTTTTGAGCATTTTCGAAATATTTTTAATTCCATCTAAATTTAATCTAAATCTAAATTATGAATATAGTAATGGGGGTATGTAACCTTCGTCTGAAGCAAAGGAAAGATCCTTAACCAATCGAACCACTGGCTGACCATTAAGCCATAATGATTCAATACCGACAAGTTGTATATATAAAGTCTTGAAAAAATATCAAAAGCGCGATTCAGAACTCGGCACATTACTAGCTAACTAATATTATTATAGAGGTGAAAATTTGTTAGTATTGATGTTTGTTTGTTTGTGACTCTTTCACGCAAAAACTACTGAATGGATTGCGCTCACATTTGACATGCGGATAGGCGCATCCTGGAGTACCAAATAGGATATTATTGATCCCGGAATTGCCCCGGGAACGGAAATTACAAATACCGTAACTTGAGGCTAGTTAAATTTAAATGAGCCTCTACAAAACGCATCTAGGGTAAACATTACAAATTATTCAAATATATTTCTCAAAAAACGAAGGCTTTCTGGTTAATTATGTATACTGGTATTGTAAGTAAATCATAGGACAATGCTCGACCCGACTCGAACCTGCGACTTGCGGAAACGTGCTGATTTATATTCTTAGCTAAATAATATAAACGAAATTGAACTGCTTCGCTTTGGAGTACGTTTTTATACTCCAAAGCCAAAATAGTTAGATACCAATGAAACAGTGTCTTATTGAGACCAGTTGTGACACGTTTAAATTAATGTTAAGATATTAGTAAGAGACTAGGGTTTTTCCAGAGTTTTTCCCGTTCCTGGAACAATACAGGGATGTATAGTATCCTATGTGTTAATCCTATCTACGTGCCAAATTTCAACTAAATCGGTCAAGTCGTTTTTGCGTGAAAGAATAACAAACATACAACCATAGATTCTCACACTCTGTCATTTATAGCATTAGAAGGGTAGTAGGTGATTTTTAAGCTAAGATTTTTTTAAATTTTGTTACAGGACCATGCTAATTCGGTAGCAGAAAATTGGATAAAAATGGACCTTCACACGCCGTTAGTGGTCCATGGGTACGACCATGCGCCTCTCCTGGAGGTAGAGGGGATTGACCCCCACAGTCCGCAGCAGAAAGTCCTGATTCATCAGCCTATCCAGGGCCAGGAGTTGATGAGCACCGAGCATAGAAATGGAGGTTGGATTTGTTGACTTATTGTCATGGTGTTGGGGGAAAATCTTGCCTTTGGGAATTTTATATTAAAGTATTCAATATAATATACTTTTACTTTTAGATATAGGTATACTTTAATCCTATTACTAGGATTAAAGGGTTACAAGTTAAGGGCCTAATATTGCATTAGTTAGAGAATGTTAAATAAATAATTAATAAAAAAAGAAATTTATTAAAAAACGATTTAATTTTGAATTTGTACTGAGTTGACAAAATCTTATTTAAACAAATAAATAAAAAACAACGAATTAAAATAGAAATGAATGATTGAATTCTCTTAATGACAGTACATTCATACTGTTTGGTTTTTTTTGTATTGATTATAACTCTAATAGTACAGTCGAGAGCAGATGTGCTTATCTAACTTAGAGTATGACTTTTCAGAGGAACAGTACCACGCGCACACCAGTAGCCAAGGCGGAGATGGTAAGTCAGGTAGTGAGTAGATGATTACTATGATTTATAGTCAGCGTGTTCCAATTACAGAGCATTGTGCGACATTTCGATCAATGTCCAATTAAAGAAGAACATTTGTTAATTTACTGTCGTATGATGAGCTCTTGGGATATTATTGGAAAACGCTGAGTATTTCATAGATTTAGAAAATATTATAATCTTGTTTTTTATAAGGTACTGAAAATATTTTTGTATTAGAAATGTAATATCATTAAAAACCTTATTATTAATTTATAGTAGAAGTATTTTACGAGTTGACATACTAATTTATCTACACAAATTTTAAAACTTTACCAAAATTGATCATGAAATCACGAAATGTTATATGTCTTACGAAAACGTTTCTGTCCTTTAAAAATATCCGTAAGACATATCCTCATTTACTTAATAATAAAAAACTGAAAATAAGTATGTTTGTTACGCTTTCACGCAAAAACTACTGTACGGATTATGATGAAAATTTCTAGTTTTATAACATATTTTTGGAGGTAGGAGAAAGAACATAGGCTTTTTATTTTCCATATTTATTTAATTATCGATATCGATATTTAAGCATCGGGTATAACCTATTAGACGTATAATGCCGTAAAATTACGAAGTTCGTTCATTCTAACAACGGGCGTAATACCCGTGGATTTTGTAATAAATCACAAAAAGTAATTACTAAACAGAATTTAATTGTGTTTTGAATCCGATCAACTTATATAACGGTAGCGACTTTCACTAAACATTCACTCGTCGCTTTATTGTTGTGTATTTTTCTATATTTTTATTTGCTACTAGTCTGGCCCGACTTCGTTCACGCTGTACAGTACGCATCATTTATGTTTAGCGCTGGACAGAAATACTGCACATCGGTAGAATCGCGCTCGTAATTGACGTATTGGTGCGAGAAAGACAACACGACTAGGACAACTAATCAACGCTCGCGCATCCGACGATCACGCGCCCCGCGAGCCGTGCAGTCCCGTCGATACCTTATTTTTGACTTCCGCAGGTTTCGTTCAGCGCTAAAGTTTCGTGACGCTACTTATACCTATCCTACCTGTTAGCCATAGGCGTAGAACGCATAGACTGATAGTCCCTTAATGTGATAATCGGTCCGCCGTAAGTGAAGCCAAAACTGTATTTTTGTAGGTGTAAAAAGCACATTCTTATGCTCGATGACACGCACACAAGCCCTCAGATAATAATGTTGCTTAATATCCATCCTAGTACTTCAAGGAATAATCTAAAAACATAATTATCAAAATTGGCTTAGCTGTTATTGAGTTATGCACTCAGTCATAATATATTTGGCGATTCATAGCTAAAGGCAAGATTTGATTAATTATTTATTTTCATTCAATATACTTACTACGAAACTACTGGTCAGATTGAAATGACGTTTAGAACAGAGATAGTCTAGAGCTTCATTAATATTGTTGTAAAAACTTAAGAGTCTCATAAAAAAATATTATATCGTATACATCCGTAAACAGCCTTATATCTACAAAGCAGTACCTTCCAGCCAATGCTGAAAGTAAGGAAAAGTTACTGCTTAGAACATATTTTTATTTTAAGTGAATGAAAACTTGTATAACTTAATTCTCACTTAGGTTTTAGAACTTAAGTTAAGATAACTTAGTCTTAAAATCAAAGTCTAGTCTCTCAATACACAAACGGATGAGTCATTGAGACTTGTATTATATAGATTTAGTGTGGTGTGTGTGTAAGCGTTTTTGTGTAACGGCGATTTCATAAGCGGTAGCGTAAATTAACAACGCTAATATGATGTGGTTTTTTGTGTATACTATATGTAAGGTTGCCTAAAAGAAAAAGTAAAAGCTATAAAGTGGCTTAGGGCACAGTAGAGTCGACTACATATTATATGTTATTGTATATACATATTGCATTACATAGTATTAATATTTAACAAAGTCTCTTTCTTCTGTCTGTCACTACTTACTTAAATATATTTAAAATACGCAACCAATTTTCATGCGGTTTTTTTATATACAGTGATTCAAGAGGAAGATTTTTAATTATTATGCATAATATAAACATGCAACGCCGGGGATAGACACTAGTATATTTTAAATTAAAATTAAATGAAATATCATTTTTAACAATTGCCAAAATACTTGGTAACATTATCTCCACAATTCTAGATGGTAAAACCTTAACCACCACACATAACCTTATGTGTGAATTAAGCCGACCCATCTGGAGTGGTACCACTAAAGTTGGTAAAGCCTATTTTTCCTTCCTTTATCCTCTTAAGTAACAAATCCTTTTGTTATAAAATAATAAAAAATACGTTTAAATCAGGCTTTTACAATTATTTATAAAACACTAGCCATCAGATGCACCACGTGATAAATTGCCCGCTATCAAAATAAATAGTCCCCGCTCACACTGGCACCGTACGCCGCCAGCCAACAAGTAATTTCACAGTGATTTAGTCAAGTGTACACGTACAAAAAATTTCATTCATTCGGCAGACGCTGGCTCAATGTAATCAGGCCCTAAGCTTCTTGGAATATAGGTCAGATATCTGTGAATAATTAATTTTTGTGTAGTGACTTTTAATGCTATCCTGAATCGCGCTTATGATATTTTTTCGTGATGGTATATAATATGCTAGGTATTGCTGTCAGCTGTGTAATGCCTTCTAGTGTTAGATTTTGAATAGCACTTCTAATATTTTTTCGTATTGTTGTTATCAGTAGGTATAGTTCTCGCTAGTGACAGATTCTGAATCGCGCTTATGATATTTTTTCGTAATGATATATATGCTAGGTATTATTGTTACTTGCATAATATCTCTAAGTGTTTGATTCTTAATCACACTTATCATATTTTTTCGTGCCATTATATATTATATGTATTTTTTTAATATGAATATCATAGTGACTTCTAGGGTCAGATTCTGAATCGCGCTTATGATATTTTTTTGTGACGGTATAATTTATATGAACTTATTTTGTTATAAGGTAGTAATATATTTAGGCCCAGATTAAATTAGAGATTAGAATCATTTATATTTATTTTACATTTAAATTTAAATTTAAAAGAGGTTTCTTAGATATCATTTAACCCTTTTCTTATAATTCCTATATATTAAATAGTTTTTAATAATTTTAAAGACATATATGGCTTGATGGATGAATATAACCTAAATTGTAAGTTCATCTTGTCTGATCGTCTTCTGTCTCATATCAATGGCTGTAACAAAAAACGTGAAATGCTTCAATTTGAAAATCACTTCCGTAGTATTAGGGCGAGATTAGACGTTACGAGATTTCAATATTATTTTATAATTACATATATTATAACATAAGCTGTATAGAGCTAAACAGTTTGTTTGTTTGCATTTATCTCCCGAAGTACTAGTCGGATTTCAATTTTGTTATTGTATCTGATAGCTGTATTAGTTATGCTATAGGTTAACATTGTGCTGCTAAGCATATTTCGATAACATCAGAGCTAATTTGCATTCTTTCTTTAAAATATTCCTTGAAGTACAAGAATATTATAAATTCGAAAATTTTTTCAAGATGCTTGGCTTTTTTTACTATGTAAGTATATTAGAAAAAATCTACTAATTAGATTTGACTGAAAATAGTTTTGCACTAAAATTATAACATACTTTAACACAGGATACTTTTTATCCCTGTACTACCACAGTAACGAAAATTACGCGAGTAAAACTGCGCTATTAGCTTGTTGCTATCATTCTTAACTTAACCAAAGAACTATATATGAATGAATCTCCACAAACCTGTCTGCAGCCGCCTTAACCGGTAGCCCCAATATTTAGCCGCGGTCACGCACATCGAAAGCGAAACTGTACAAAAAACAGAACGTGACCGCCCGCTGGCCGCTGGGAGCTCTTAGGGCATCTACTAACAGAGTACGTAGCGGATTTAAAATCGGATGCGTTCGTACGAATTTTATAATATGTCATCTATTATATAAAAATGAATCGCCAAATGTTGCTAAGAGCATGAATCGATATCAGATTTATCGATTTGTGAATTTGCTTAAAAAGAAAAAGGAGTGGGAATAGCGTAAACGAAGTCGCATCTTGCTAGCTATCAATACATATATTTTCATGTAATTTTATTTTCGTTTAAAATAATTCCCACTTAAGAACTGCTGGGATATTAAACTCTAGCCTGCTTAGTGTTAAAAATTAAGGGCCGGCAACCCACTCGTGCAACCACGAGTGTTTATGTGCGACATTGATGACTTTCCATCAGCCATAAGCCAGTTCCTTTTTATTTTTAATAATTTTTGTCCAACTGTTGAGAAACAGGCTAAATTCTAATTTTAAGATTCATCTTCTTTCATTTTTGTTTCCTTAGGGTTTTTAGGTAATATTTGGGATAGATTAAGCCGATACTTGATTCCAGATATTAGTGGACTCAAACAAAGATGTTCTTCAACTTTATTTATAAGTATAAAGGTTCTCTTTAAAGTCGTGTTATATATATGTGTGTGTGTGTGAGAGAATATGTGTTAGACATTCTTGATTTGTTCTTGACATTCTCGATCAATGTTCTAGAATATTCCTCCCATACTCAATACTAGATGTATATATTTTCATAATATAGTCTTAAAGCGTCCGTTCCCAAGGAAGTGGCTGCGGTCGCGGGTTCGATTACACGCCGAGATGTGAGATCCACGAGATTGGTTCCGGTTTGACTTGTAAAGAGGCGACCACTACTAATACGACAGACCCTGAATCGCGCTTGTGATATTTTTTCCTGATAGTATATATTAGCCTACCGCTGTTGAGATTGTTATGTATGAAGTAGGAATTCTTGATAGAGCTATCGATATTTATTCTAAAAAAAACATAGATTATAGATGTATTATAACGCATAGACTGATAGTCCCTTTATAATTAATCGGTCGGTGTTGCTGTCATAAGAAATTTAACCTATAGGTACCTAAATGTAGATACAATTAAATTAACGATAAAATTACGAATTTTGCTGCACAAAATTTTGTCTAGTTTGAATGGCTTCGCGTTGCGTGTTCATACTTCGGCACAAAAAAGAATTTTTGAATTGATATAATTGTGTAAAAGTATTAGTTGAAGTATTTTTTTTAATTCTATTAAGTGGTGAGACGAGCTGGACGCCCTCCTGATGGTAAGAGAAACGCCAGCCCATAACCAATGTAATGCTACCCTCTACTTTGCTCCGGGCAGGGGTGCACTATACCGACGCTCCCCACTTTGAGTCATAAGATGTTGAGACTTATTGGCCCAGTAATCTCGCTTAAGTATTAAAGTATTATTATTATTATTGAGTTGGGCTTTTTACCAAAGTTCCGGGTAGCACTGCATTGGCTATGGGCTGGCGTTTCTCTTACCATCAGGAGTGCGTCCAGCTCGTCTCCCCTCTTCATATTATAAAAAAAATTAAAGTAATTTTCTCTCTTCCTATATCCCCGTGAATGCTTAAATCTTTAAAACTAAGCAACCGATTCTAATGCGGTTTACATGTTAGTGTACCTAATACATCTATACTAATATATAGAACTGAAGAGTGTGTTTGTTTGTTTGAACGACTGAATAGACAATTTATCGAGGAAGGCTTTAGGCTATATAACATCACGCTGCGACTAATAGGAGCGAAGAAATAATGGAAAACGAAATCGACGGGGACGAAGTCGCGAGCAACAGCTAGTTCCTTCTTTAATTAAAATAGACCTTTAAAGTTCAAAACTATTTTATACATATATTTTTAAGTAGTAATAAATGTTCATTTGTGTAAAACAATATTTCGTAATTAAGATACAAGTAAAATAATGTTTAT
>DWAJ01002823.1:0-16325 GCA_018238005.1 Eurema mandarina
TATATCTATACCCTACTCAGTGTTCCTACCGTTCCAGTCTTTCTTTACAAATAATTATAAAGGTTGCCTGGAAGAAATCACTTTTTAGTGATAAGGCCGCCTATTACATTTCTTCTGTTTCTGTACAGATAGTCTCTAAGTTTTAGAATGTAATAAGGGGTAAATAAATAAATAAATAAATAAATAAACATTTCCATGTCTCAATGTTTCAAGATATTGTGTATTTTTGAATGATTAAAATTGTTGAATGCATTAGCATTATATAAGATTAAGATTTCGTCATCAACTCATCTATCACTAACAAATTATTAATAAAAATTGTTTTTTTTTATTATTAAGCTTGCGCTTGCAACATTGCGGTAGATGAAAAATGTTGTAAAGTTACGAATGTTTTATGGCAGTATCGAAGTGGTGTTTATATTATGTACTTAATTTTTAGTGGTCTATTTTGTATGTGTATACCTACTCAATTTATAGGAAACATCTTTTTGCGAACGTATTACACTTATAGCTGAGAGTAAAATAAAACACATTGCTTTTTTAATTTTTTTTATTGATAGTACAGTACAGTAATTTATAATAAAACAGAATACTGAACTTTTGGTAAATATTTGTTTCAACATTTTTTATCTGTGTGTTTCCAAATTGCGCATAATTTTAAACTTGTCATGACTGAGGTTTTTTTTCTCTATTGCTTCGATATTCAAAAACGTATTTTTGTATGTCCAAAAGTTCAGTATCCTGTGCCCGAGTTACAACAGCACATTCAAAAATAGACAAGGATTGTAGGTCGTATCCAAATAAACGCATATGCGTCGAGTTACAAACAAAAAAACGTACAGACAGTTATATACGTACTAGAATATTCTATAGATTCCGACTCTTAGACACAGTTCATCGACCCATTTGAGCATCCGAAATACGACATTCCGATAAATATACTGTTAACATTTAGAATAATTTAAAAGTATATGATTATCTTATAATTATAATCAGAAACTAAACTGTAGGGACCTGGGAAGCCGGTTAACTGATGCATCTACCTTCTAAAGAACCACTTACAGCAGACGGTACTAATATAACACTTCTATTTTGCCAATTGTATCGCGTATAGTGAATTTTGTTTGAGAATACATTTATTTTGAGTTGACGTCGAGCGTAATGTCCTAAGAGAGTTATTTAAGCTTTTCTTAGGAGATTATTACGTGATTGTTTGTTAGAGCTGGAAGTTGAGAATACTGACATCTTGCGAGTTAGGCCCAAGAGATGAGTGTATGAGCTTTAAGCATAAGTATATTTGTGCAAATGAACGTCTTGTGGAAAGATTGCAACTTTTAACCGGAGCAAAAGATTAAATTTGATAGAATAAGTAATATATATTGGACATACACCAATACTATTTTGATTCATATTAAAGAAAAATATACTATGAATTACGAAAATATATCTTAATTAAGGTCCTAGGGGTCCATACAATTTTGATTTAAATAATATATTCTGATTTTACATTTCAAATATTTATCACTTAATGTATGAGACTTAGTTTTATTAACATATAGTATGGCTAAGTAAATAGACGAATAGAATAAATTATGTGAGTATTTTAAAATCATATATCTATATCATATAAATTATACAACATCAACATATTCTAAGATATACAAATAATATTATTTTTTGGATAACATAGCACTTTTTGTGATTGATTGATGTATTTTATTAGAGGTGGAAGATTGCTGGTAAGACTGTGTTGAAATGGCCACATTAATTAGCAAGCTTTTTCATACTAAGGCAGTTAACAATTAGCGTTTAATTTCTTTATATTATTACAGACACTTCAAATAGGGAATTTATATTAACATTTAGCTGATCATAAAAGATGCGATTTGGCGCGCTTTTCCTCACGCCTTCGTCACGTGGTTAGGTTTAGGGTCCTGCGTGAGTGGTGTGGCAGGCGACACGGATCGTTCTGTCAGGGGTCGGGTGCTTTGGCAAATATCTGTGTAAAGTGGCACGAAGGGAACCAACCGCCGTCTGCCATCGGAGGGGTAACATCCCGATGACACGGCGGAACATACGATCGCGGAATGCAACGGATGGGCGGACTCTCGCGCCCGTCTTTCTGCTGTCATAGGGTCTCTCATCTCTCACTGTCAACCGTTGTTCGCAACATGGTCGACAGTGAGAGATCGTGGCGCGCGGCCGGCGCCTTCTGTGCGGAGGTGATATTGCGGAAACAGGAGGATGACCGCAATCGCGAGCGCGCCCTGCCGAACAAGCAACGTCGACGCAGACAACCTGGGCGACGAGTCGCTTCAATCTGCAACTTACCACCATAACGAGGGACGCCGCACGATGAAGCGGGGGAACGCCCATCGGTCAGCGTGGTAGGTTATGATCCGGTGTTCCGATCACAACCTGCCGTAAGTGCAGGTAATCACAACATGGTGTAGGTGTTAGTACACCATCACTGAGGCGGCCCGGTTACGGGCACCCGCTGACGGGGCTGCGGAAGAGTCCGCCAGAGCACCCGTGACTCCGTCTATACGCGAAACAGTGGAACACCGTGGGGTTTTAGTCGGTTTGAGTCCGACATAACCTACTCTCTCACCCCCGGGACGGTAGGCATGCGTGAGCATTTCCCCACGGAAAAAAAATTCATTATTTATTTTTTGTTATTAAAATAAACATGATAGTTTGATATATAGAGCTCAATAAATATCCGAACTGCCTTGACTAACATCAGAAATTTACTAATTATTAGTTAATTTTTCATACCTAGTTATTATCACATTTTAATATAAATCAAACAGAAATCAAAGTACATATAATAGCGAAATGCCTTAAGTTACAAACCACTTACCCTTGTACCGTATGAGCTTATTCTAATAAAAAAAAATAGGCTCTTATATTCCACAGAGCATGTGTCACGCGCTTCTGTTTTTGCTTATAGTAGTAGTAAGTGTTGCCATTATAAAAAACAATCATTAAAAATAACACTTACCGGAGAAACCGCGCCATTAGGCAGCAGTGTGGCGGGAAGAGGAGACGTGTTCGCTCGCAATGGCGACACCGTCATGCCCGAGTGCTTGCTGTTTATAAGTCGCCGTAAGAGCTGCGTTGTTTCTCCGCCGCGACCTGTGTTACCAGCCTTATTAAATAACTCCCATTCACATCGAGATCACATCCTGAATCATAATCTAATTTTTAGGCCATTGTTCTTCATTTTAAAATTATTTACATAACTAATACGAACTGTTTATTTTTATTAGTTACCTTTTCCTTTTTGTAACAACAATATTTTGACTTCATGATTTTTTTTTTAATTTTTATCGCAAGTAACGTTACTTCATATTCATATTGTAAGCAAAGACAATTAATACCATTTTGTTTATGTAAAGCGTGCCATAGTGTTTCCTTCTCTGTTTCGTTTTCGTGAGGCGGTTTGGGAGACGACTGCGCTGACGGTACCGATTGAGTCTCTTCGGGATCGTCCTGGAACCACAATTATTATTTTGTTTCAATTATCTAAACATGAAGCTATATAATTATTTTTAATAAAAATGTGTTTTATGTAACATTTTCAACGATATATTTATATGATCAAACACTGTATACATAAAAATATATTGGTAATACATACATATAAGAATTAATCAGAAAAATATCTTAATTTGTTAAACCATTAAATAACATTTGCAATAATGGCCATAATAATAATCACGTGGGCAGAACATTTAGAAGCGGACTTCATAAATACTACTACATAATACGTTATTTACACAGGTCATTACCATTTACGTACAAATTATATTTAACATAATTGATACGCTACACTATCTGTAGACCTCGAGAATATAAAAAGAAACAATTCAGTTTATATCCGTCTGGTTAACGTTACACAAGTTGAGGTAACGTAGAAATATATTCAGTACAGTGACCGACATTTTGTGCATAAATATGAATAGAATTAATTATGTATATTATGTGATATATATATATAAATAATAATACCTGCGAAACCTCCGATATATCCATCTGTAGTCTGTCTGGGTCTGATCCACTACTGCTTTGACTACAGTCTTCGTAGACTGAATTATCTTTTGCTGGTTTTGTCCTGACACATGCTCTCGCGTACACATGCTGTTTGTATTCATCCGCGAAGCTTGACATTTTGTTATTACTTATCGTTCTATGTACATATGCAGTGGGCTCGCGTTCCTGATCGTTCTGCTCCATGTACTCGTTCTTAACCGTTCCGTAGAGAGACAGATCCATTTCCTTGTTATGTTCATCGTTGCTGCCGAGGCTGGTGACGCTCTGTGGGGCGTTGTGCGCGTAGGGCTCGTCCGTGTACTCCTGCACATACTCGCTCGAACTAGGCACGTGCGTCTTGTCAATGACGCCCGCATAGTTTGATTGATAATTATGTGACTCCTCATTTTCACGCTGAGCGACCGCCACAGCCTTGCTTATAATATCGATGACAGTGTTACAATGCATTACCTCTCTCGCTCTGTCTGAAGGCGGTAAACTTACAGTTTTGAACATAATATTGGGAGTTTCCTCCGGCTTTGCGACATATTTAGTTGGGTCGTAATTTTTAATTTGAAGAAGTGTTACCGCCGCCTGTCGACTCTCTAAATTTTTCATCTCTTCCGTCGAGTCCGGCGACCCAATTTCGGCGTATTTGTTTTTAGTTGCGTGATCATAATCGTTATCGTTCAGTGGTTTAATTATTTCTTCCAGCTTGTCTGCGGTTATACTCAGCACTTCCTAAAAATAAAGAACAATGTTTGAACATCGCATGTATTTGTTACACGATATCATAAATAAATGTTAACCAATGAGGCGCCACAGTTTCGTATCTTTAATGATATCACTTGCCTTCTCAGTGATAAGATAATAATAATAGATCTTTGTATGGTGCGAGCAGTGTCCTTTCTAATTTTGATGAAAATGCACTTTCTACGAGATGTGCCCAACGTAAGTAATATAGACTCATATCGCCCTAGGGATATCAGTGAGTGGTTTATGGAATACACAAGTTAATGACGTTTCTTTGTTATAGGTGTTAGTGTTATTAAGTGTGCTTCTATGTGGATCTCACGCTCAAAGCGACAAGAAGAGCCCTTGCGACATTTTTGTTCAAGATGTCAACAATCTCACACTAAACTGTTCCCGGCGCAACATTGATAAAATACCACAATGGCCAGACGACATTCAAAGTATAGGAAATAAAGGTACCACTACCGTTATGATTAAAGAATCTGTTTTATGGAATTGAATCAATATTTAATTACTTTACTTGAAGGAAAAATTGTATTATGATTAAAATAAATAATAAGTGATAGTTACATTATGAGATGTTAATTTAATTATTTTATGTTTGCTTATTATTACGTCCGCAGATTATAATCTGAATATTTTTTATGAATCATCGCAATAATATCGTGAATGTATCCATGATATCATTAAAACATTCAAGTACTTGTAGGATTCAACATTTTTTATATGATAATTATAATGATGGGTAGCAAAGATGAATAGATAGAATAGAGCAATACCTTTTCGTTTACCATTTTACATTTTTTTAGAAAAATGATTTATTAGAAAAAATACTAGGAAATATGTTAACCTATAACCAATTTTAGTTTAAAAGTATTATAACTAAGTACTAATAAATATATACTAATAAATAAGTTTTTATATCTCATTCGCGAAATGTTAAGAAACCTGCACATAACCTGATTTGTAATTTTTCCGCGATAAGATACGGTGTTAACCCAGACGCTAGTATAAATAAAAAGCGATATATTCAATACAATTCTAAAATTATATAATAGAATGTATCGTGGACTAGATATGACTCAGTATGAATTTGAAGTATAGACTATCATATAGTTTACCCAACACACAGAAGCAGAATTTGGAGAATCTATGAGATAGATAATTTACCCGTTATATTATATGTAGCGAGCATATTAGACATTGAATAGGTGTTGAATGCTATTAAAACACTGTAGAAGTAATTTTTGTTGACTTACAGATAGCGATGTACTAATAACACTGTTTAACAACAGTATTACGAATGTGACTCAATTGGGCCCTGTCCCCGGCAACAGGGTCGCAATAAGCTTCAAATCAAATAAAATAGTAGAGATAGAAGATGATGCCTTTAGAAAAATCGACAAGATGGTGTACTTGGATCTCAGTAAAAACTATATATCAGGTAATTTGGTTGCGTTCGCTTTGGTTATTACTTTTTAGTGTTTAAGAGCATTTCGATTTTAAGATTAACATTTATATTAATATACTAGCGACCACCATGAGAATCGGGTGCGTAGTTTTAAAGATTTAAGCATACATAGAGATATCGGGACAGAGAAAGCGACTTTGTTTATTTATACTGTGTAGTGATACTAATATTATAATACCTAAAAGTAGTTTGTAGGTTTATATCGAGATATACTGAACCGGTTTTAAAAAAATAATTAAAAGGCAGATTTTTCGTGAAAAATATTTAACAGTTAAGAAAATATTTATAATAGATATAGCATAACGGAGTAGATAATTAAGCCATCAGCCAATAAACTAAAAAACAATTATTTTAGCAAACATTTCACAAGTCCGATTAATCATTATGCAATAGTTTTTTTTTATTCTTCTAAAAGTTCCTTATCGGGTTTGAAACACGTAATCCTTAGTTTTATATAATATATATTATGTTTACATATTATGTCACGGTATCAATTATAGATTAAGACTAGGATTGATAAATGATACTTTGTTCTAAAATATTTTAGAACAAAGTGAATCTATTCTCTTGAAATGACAACAATAATAAATGCAATATGTTTATGAACACAATCCTTATGAACACAATATGTTCTGTAAACTGCTAAGTTTACCTATCTCTATTCTTACAAGTAACTAAGCCAAGGCTAACTTGATGTAAAGTAAGTAAAACTGACAATAACGTTAATAAAAATAATGAATGTTACAGGTGAAGTATTGCGGAGTGAGATATTCCAAGGACCTTACAATAACGGTGTGTACAGCGACATAGCGTTAGAGACTCTAAACCTGGGCTTCAACGAGATTCACTCCTTGGACAGATACTTGTTTCAGTACACACCAAACTTAACAAGGCTATATCTCAACAATAACCCGATAGAAATTCTAGATCATGTGACGATCCTAGCATTGTCAAGCGCTACTAAGCTCGAGGTAAGATAATTGCATAAAAAATCGATCGTGTCAATCTATTTCCTGAATAATTCAAAAAATCAGGAAACATACTTTTGTCAAATAAATCATACAAAGTCACTTTGTAAACCGATATACTGTTTAGTAAAAATTAAGTTATTCAAAGTCATGACATTATTATTCTTATAGGTAATTTAAAATTTTTTACGTTCAAAGTATAATGGATGCAGTTTATCTTAGCTCTATGCTATATTAGCAAGAATCCAGAGTAATAGGTAATGTATACGATGATAAATCACCTGTAACTAGTCCGAACGAAAGATAAAGTACATATAATAACGTCAAATGGTGATAAATATTTGATAATGAATTTATCATACGGAAATACTTATCAATATTTGTAAACAAAATACTCTATACCCTATAGGGTATATCGAGGAGATTAAAATGCGACTAAAATTAATTATTTTTTCCTTTTTAAATATTTATACCGAACATGCGCTTAAAGTTGAATATAAACGGATAGCCGATTCATGAAATCTTCAAAACAGTATCTCAACAATTCTTATTAAGTAGACAGAAGTCGGTAAGAGGTAAATACATATTGGAAAAACAGTCATGTGTCAGTAGAAATTCAAATATCAAGAATATTCAATTCATAAACGAAACTTTTACTAGTAATAAAGTACTATAAAATTGTGTTTTCCCGATCAATTTTTTCATCTTCGAAGTAAAGGTATTTTACAGATATTAACTTTATTTTTTACAGGTCTTAGATTTGTCTAAAACGGATATTGACAATATACCGCTGGACGCATTCAAAGGTCTCGTAATGCTACAACAAATAGATCTTTCTGGAAACTTATTCCTGAACGTCCCGGAGAGCCTCAGCCTCGTTGGAAGAACTTTGAAATACCTTACATTTAACAACAACCCTATCGTCGAGCTAAATGACGATAGTTTTGTAGGTAAGTAAATTTATCTGTGCGTGAAAGTAAAATACAAATAGTCAGCTAACCAACTACGATGACAAATATCCCTTTTTAGTCATATAATGATTTATTTATAATTCACAGCATCATAATGATTTAATTATAATTAAGACTAAAAATTTTATATCAATTGTAATAAAAGTAAGTTTTAAAAACCTACCCACGGACGATTGCTTGAGATTTTGTTCCTGCTGCTCGCAGGTTTACTACATACAATCAATCATACTACATAAATCGATAAAAATAATAATTAATAAATCGATGTTCCTCTACAAGACACCGTGGGAAAAAACAAAAACATCTCACTAACAGATTATTATTTCCTCAATACAAACGTTGTATTAATTTTAATATAATCTTTGTACGATATCATAACTATTTCCTGTTCCTCTAATCTAAAAATTTACTGATCAATTTCATTACGCGTATAGAACATTACATTACTTTACTAACTATTGATGCAATTATAGATGAATATAAATTTCAATATATTACGTAAATATGTACATTCTAATTACGAGAAGACGATCGCCGAACTTTCTATTGGCGTAGTAAAACGCCAGTCAGCAGTAAATGTTACGTAGGTATATACTTGACGAGAAACGAAAGCGGATCATGTGTTATCAGATTTTCACTTGTACGCAATAATTTAAAGATTAATCCTTTCCTCATAACAATCTTGCTGAAGATCCGGCAGAATACTACACTGACGAGTCATCGGTATTTGTCAGTTAGATGAGAAGCGATAAAATCGCTATGCCGGAGAGCGTTCTTGGACTTATTTAGTGTGGCATTGTGTTCGACCAGTCCACTTGGAAAACCAAGGGATACCATATTTTATTAACTGCTACATATAACTCTGAAATCGTCCTCAAAATAATTTATCTGTGCTTTTAAGATATAAGATACCCACCTTGCGTGCTTAAGGCATACTATAAATATTATATAGACGCTTAACGTTATAAATACAATGTTCTCAAAAGATTAGATATTGCCTATTTTAATACATCGGGAATTAAAATGTATAAAGACGTGGGAATAATTCATATAATATATCGTGTTGTATTTCCGTACATTGGGCAAAATGGATGACGCATATCTCAAATCACGAAGTTATATTATTATCACAAGATGGTTGTTATTGAATTACAATTATAACCATTAAGGCCTCTTTACACTCCATAACTGTGAAAGGAAATTACATACTTCTTTTTTTAGGATATTTCCAGGATAACTTAATTTTACTTCAATTTACAAGTTGGACTTTTTACTTCCTTCGCGCAATGCATTCTGCTTTTCTTTATATAAGTAATTAACTATACAGGATTATCAAATTTACTGGAGCTGGAAGTGGGAGAAAACGAGAATTTAGAAGAAGTAAAACGCAGTACGTTCTCACCGTTAACGAAACTTCGAGTACTACATCTCTGTCACAATAAAAATTTAAAATACATCAGTCACAATGCTT
The DNA here is from genome assembly GCA_018238005.1 of Eurema mandarina. NCBI lineage: Eukaryota > Metazoa > Arthropoda > Insecta > Lepidoptera > Pieridae > Eurema > Eurema mandarina. The sequence goes on from DWAJ01002823.1 coordinate 9,670, forward strand.
TCCGGGGATTAAAAGACAAATGGACGCTTAAAGAGGTAATTAAAATTTTATACCTTAAAATATATCGTATAGAAATCGTACCATACACACTGTAATCATCGGTGATCGTATGCATGCGGATGCCAACTAACGTAGATCTACGTAATAATAAAACTTGTGAGTAGTTGTTGGTACTTAATACTTAAAAGTATAAAGCATACTTTAAAGGTCGCCAACCCACTCCAGAGCTGTCAAGCTCTGCGAGTGTTCATGGGCGGCGATGACCACTTTCAATCAGGTGGCTCGCCTGCTCGTTTGCACCCTATGTTATAAAAAGTATTCAACTAAGGAAAGCCTTTAAATAATAACAATATAAACTATCAAATTCATTGATACGAATTCTTCGTAAACCTTTCTCAAAGCTCGTTAAAATCTTAACTGAACCTACCCCTTGACTAGGAGTAACATAATTTTCAACACTTTACTCTTGTTCAGTTCGTGATTGATTATCACGCATGTAAACAAATCAAAATTATAGAAAGCGGTATACAATGATGTCTGGCCCAGTTTTAATTTCTTACTTTACTTCAAATAAACTAGGTTAGCTGATCGATCAATTTATATTTGTTTTGATAATACGCGATTGATTGCAAAATTTATCCCGGAATTAGGCCGTTGCTTTATCAGCCACATAGCTGCGGGAAATTACGTTTTGAAGATTTTCATTTTCATACTTATGGGATAATGATTATATATTATGATTCATTTAGTATTTCCCGAACACTGAATCAAGATTGTAAAAAGTTTATGATAATTATCAAATTTATATCAAAAACTGTTTAAATGTAACACTTAGCAATTTCCTATTTCAATGGCATAAATATAAATCAATCACAATGTACATATCTTATACACATATGTTTAATACTAGCGCCCCGCCGTTTTGAGTTAACCTCCAATTACTATGTGTTAAAAAACCGCATGAAAATTGTTTGCATACATAGGGTAAAAGAAAGCGACTTTGTTTCATACTATGTAATGATGAAAATATCAATAATGTATACATCAATGCATAGTATATAATTTTAAGTTTTCTAAAACAACAGGTATATCTTGATGACAATAATTTGAGCGAACTGTCCACCGATTTGATGCCTTGGAAGAATCTAGAAATACTAAATATGATGGGAAACAACTGGCTGTGCAACTGTGATTTAGCTGATATTGTCACTAGACAAGAAGCTGGCACTAAGTTTAGAACTGGAGAAATACCTTAGTAAGTAATTATCAAACCCTGTTTAGCAAGATACTTATTTCCATTTTCAATTTTGTAACTGTTTTTGGTTTGATGTATTGTTCTAAATGTAGAAGGTAATATTGACCTGTGTTTACTAAACTTGATTTTAATAATCATTTTTTTAACAGTTGTGCAGCACCTATGAGATTAAATGGAGCATTCATCACAAATATAACTGTGTCCTTCTGCCCTACCTTTGACACAACTTTTGCACAAAAAAGAGGATTTTCTTTTTCCAACTTAAGGCCAAAACACATTTTATGGAGTATTTTAGGTGTAGGAACAGTTGTTGGCATTGGAATGATAGTAGGCATTCTATTTAATGCTGCAAAAACTTGTTACAAGAAAAAATTGAGCCAACCAATTCGTTATGTTAATATTAATAACTCAGAGTCCAGTTTTGTTTAGTCCCTGTTATTTTGTTAGTTGACAGAAAAAACACTGTATAATATTATATTTTATAAATAATGAATTATAAAGATATTTAGGAAATAAATATATTTTTGTTAGTATTAGATTAGTTTTACTAACCTCCTTAGGACCAGATAATGAATTGGCATACTGAAGAAACTGTTCCAATAATCTTTCAGACTTATGTGACAGTTCTCTAAATGTATGAAACTCATCCAGTTTATTTGCACAACTTCCACAAACTACCTGTGGTAGCATATCTTCTGGAGAGACCTAAAAGAAAAATTTTAACATCATTAGATTTCACAATACCTATAATAAGAGATGATGTGGCCAATGACCTTTCACAGACATAATCATAGATATGATTCATCAACTAGATATCATAATAAAATCCTTTACATTGATTTTAAGATTCTGCTTGCATATTCCAAGATAACATAAAGGGCACAGACAGTTCCCCTATTAAATGCATGTCTATATTTAGTATTTATTGGTTCTCAAAATAGATACAGTGCAGTTCAATGCAAGGGTATACTAATGCAGGGAGCAAGTATAATAAGTATGTTATGATTAGAACTGCAAATTGTACATGTGAAGCAGGGAAGCGAAAGAGTGAAGGTTTGAAAAGATCGCGAGCAGTTGATAGGGCATCTCCGTACGGTCCTTTGTTATCACCGCGCGGTCGCTGGTATAGCGCACTGCCACCCGCCTAGCCTATCACTTCCCCGAACGACATTAGTCATACTCCCGAGCAGTCAACGCGTGGGCCGTAACATGATATCACAATGCGAAAATACCCAACACCCGCGAGAAAGTTAATGGCGCTTATCAGTATCCACAATCTTGAACGCTAATGCCTAACTTTCACATGAGAAAAACATAACTTTTTGTGATTACAATACAAAACTAATGTAATATTATTTACCACTATTGCCAAATATGTCATTATCATCTCGGAAAGTTGTGATTTATCCTTATCACGGTCGAATACTGGAAGTTTAACATCACTGCAATTATCGCCACAGAATGATAAACAAAGGCGACACACTGAATGGAACTTCGGCGGCAAGTTACACATATTTAGAAATCAAAACAGGGAAAAGATATCACAACGAAAGAAAACATTTAGAAATAAATCGCTTAACTAATTGAAAAATTATAAATATTTCTTGAAAAGATAACTCAGCATGCGATGATATAGGATACATCACATCGCGATTGTCAACCAAACGAACGAGCAAGCTACACACACATACACAAATACACCATTGTTTACGGTACGTTGATTATTGCGTGTGTAGTTATTATGGCGCTAGTAGTCTTTGAAATGACATTCTGATAAAAATGATAACGTTGTCAAAATGATTTCTACTATCATTTTTATCAGATTGACAAATAACTTACATATTTTAAAAGCTATCCTTATATTTGTACAAAAAATTAAGGTAGATAAGTTTATGCGGATAAGTGGCCTAAACAAAGCCTTTATAAAGTTCGGATTGTTGAAGTTGAATTTCAAAAAACGTTAAAATATTCCCATTAGAGACCATACCAATATAAATAATATTAAGAAGCAATATTTTACATGTAATAGTTTGTTCGGGTCTTTTATTTTTGTATTATGTTTAAACAAATGAAGTCCAATGGATGCTTAAATGGTACTCAATAAATTTAAAAACTAAAATTAAGACTGTCCAAATAATTAAACATTTTGTTACATTCAGAACTTACGAAAAATATGTTATAAATGATGATTTATCATTTTTAAATAGCATTTTTATGCTTTTAAGAATAAATCTGAATTCTTCAAATTAACAAAAAAAATTTAATTTTTCCATAACGATTCAAATGAAACGTTTATACATCCCTATGAAAAAAATAAAATGTCAATTGTCATTTTCATATTTTGATTTTGATAGTTGTCACCATAATTTGATGTTTTGACTTTGAAGAATTTTTTATTTACAATATTATTTGTTATAAGTCATTAATGAAACATAATTGCAACCCTGTTGTAAGTGATAAAGATTTCACGATACTGAAAACCTAATTTATTATTAGGTATTGTCTACAGTCTGAAAAACATTACATGTGGAGTGGACAATCACACAAAGGAAGGAAGATAAGTTGTTATTTCTTATCGTCAATTTTATAGTTCTAACTTATAAACGTAACTTTCAATAAAGAGGCGTACCCAGGACCACACATAATACTCTTATGAAATGAATGATTCAATAAATGAGATTGTTAGTGAGGATACTTCAGATACAGCACAATTAATAAGTAATGATGAAGCAAGTACTTCTAATTATGCACAGTTAAACAAATCATCTGATTTACAGGTTTGTTTTATAGATATGTTATTCCTCTGTCTGTCATAGGTAATTAGTCTATAAATTTAATAAATGGATTTTTTAATTTTTGAATTTTAAAATATTTTTAGGAATCTGGTGAAGAAGATATACAGGGTAGCCATGGAGTCCGACGCAGGCAGCCTGTACAAAAAATTAAACCAGGTTCCATGAACACTTTGTCAGCAAAGTATGAGGTAAAATTGTGATAATGATTCAACTTAAAGAAATAGTTCATGTAAACAAATAATTAAATTAAATTACAATGGCACTAGAGCCTACTTTAAATTCCACTTGTTTTATTATAATATTTAAGAAATGTTTTTTACAGAGCTTAGATTATGACACATGTGAGAATCACTTGCTTCTCGATGAAGAGAGGAAGAGAGGATATCCATTTATAGTATGGAAAGATATTGCAAGATGGTGGATATTTTTGTTAATTGGAGTGATAACTGCATTAATTGCATTTGTAATAGATATTTGTATAGAAGAATTTTCTAATATCAAATATGTGCAGCTTAAAAAGTGTATCCTTTTTTAATTTAAATTGTTATGTGGTTTAATTTCATATAAATTCATGGCTAATACTAAATCTAATTTTAATCATGAAAATGGTAATATTTCTTAAGTAGCATTTTTAAACTTATATTGTTGTCTTATACTTAAACTGTAAATACTATTGCTTTATTTGAACATGCAGCTTTAACTACCAGTTAGATTAAATTTTAAAGAAATGCTATTTTAAGTTAGTAAAAAACCAGCACATGAGGAAAACCCGAGGATGTGGCTTTGGTATTATTACATGTATGCTCTAGTTACCATTGAATGGGTATATTTCCTTAACAATCACATACAGCTGTTGATAAATATATATTGTTAGATAAGCTGTACATTCCATACCTATTGTGGGTGTTAACAAATATATGTATAGTTTTCATTGGAAGTGTACTGGTAGCATATGTTGAAGTAAGTATTCTGTGTAAAGTTAATTTTTCTCAATTAGAGGTGGTAACAAAGTAAATTTGTATAAAAAGGCTAAAATATGATTTTTTTAGCCTGTTGCTGCAGGCAGTGGCATCCCTCAAGTGAAGTGTTATCTGAATGGAGTGAAAGTACCAAGGGTTGTTAGAATTAAAACTTTAGTTGTAAAGGCTGTAGGGGTTATTACTGCTGTTGTTGGTGGGTTAGCAGGTGGAAAGGTTTGTATAAACTATTATCAACAGAAATATCTCTTATATTGTAGATTTGGTCAAAATATTTTTTGATATTGGGTATCATTATTTAAACTATTAATTGTATTATATTTAAGGAAGGACCTATGATACATAGTGGATCAGTAGTAGCAGCAGGAATATCACAAGGCAAAAGCACCACATTTAATAAGGACTTCAAGATATTTCAATATTTTCGGGAGGACCATGAGAAAAGAGATTTTGTCTCTGGAGGTGCGGCAGCTGGTGTGTCTGCTGCTTTTGGAGCACCTATCGGTAAAGTTTTATACATAACCTTTTAAAAGGTATTTATTAATAATTTATAACTTACAAAATTTAGTTTTACTTAAGGCGAGGCTGGACGACGAAGACTAGAAAATGACTGATTTTGAAGCTTCCAGACTGAAAAACTATGTGGAATTTTCCTACACAAAAATTCATATATACCCATAAAGAAACAAACTAACAAAATAACCAAACAGAATATTGAAAAATAATAGTAATGCCGCAAAAAAATCTTAAAAGTCACCAATAAAATCCACTTCAAAGTTTGACATCTCGTAATTTTCAATGATAATGAAATGATTTTTTTTATAACAAGGATAGCTTTTTGAAAATTCTAATAAAGTCACCGAGTAGTTTTTTAATAAACATTTCTGTAATTAAATAATAAAATAAAATGAACTAAATCGTTACGTTTTCTTTCGTCAACCTGGCGAAGCAACAATTATAGTTATGCAAAAGTCAACCATATGAAAAGAACGCCTAGCTTTGTAATTGTTTACGCGTGTCAGTTTAGTCTGCCAGCGACGCTGGCCGTGTAAGGTTGGGTCCGGACGCTCTGCGCTGCGCTTCTGACACTCACGTGACACTTCACGGCCGAATGACGAATGCCAGTACAGATTGCAGAAAAAATTGAAAGTTGATTTAATTTAATATTTTTTTTTGATTTATGAAACGTATATAAACAATGCTGACCAAGATTAATTTAATTTCATAACGTCTGAAGCGGGATAAATAATATAGTATCTATACTTATAATAAATCTGTAGAGATGTAAATTTTGTAAATGAAATATAATTCCAAAATAACCATGAGTGGGTGATAAGGTATCGATACTGATGCCAAAAATGCAATTACTAAAATTTTTGGCTGTCTGTCTGTTTATCTGTAAACCGATGGATTTTAACAAAACTTGGTACAATTATTTTTCATACAATCAATAGGAGGGAAGCAGTAAAATGGGAGAAGTTGGATTAGATTGGATTTTCAATCTTCGTTGCGTGTGCAACCTTAATGGTTAAAGTTACTGAGAAGTCATGTATGACGGAAATGTTCTTTTTAAAAGCTTTTATTTAACTTGCAATGTATGTATGTATGTATGTATGTTTGTGTGTTCGG
>DWAJ01002824.1:0-16324 GCA_018238005.1 Eurema mandarina
TCGCCCCTGCCACGCGTTCTTTCCGCGCTCAACGCTCTTCTGGACAAATACCCTGAATGCGATTTGTTTGCGGATAAATGGTCGGTTATATTGTCGGTATGCTTGAAGTTTTGCGAGAGAGATGAATAAATGTAATGTCTATAATTAGCGTAATTGGTGAATAACCGTGTTAATTATATATTGAAATAAATAAATAAAATAAATAAATAAAAACATATCTTACTTAATACTATTTTCTACTTGACATATATGCCAAAATTACTCAGTACTCTTTGGGAAAATGACTAAACTAATCTAACTGCAATAACCTTTTTTTTTTAATAGAGATAGATAGATTCATTCATAACAACGCATATGTCAAGAGTTAATTTAAGAAGAGGTAACTATTTATATATAACTATTAACTAGCTGTTGCCCGCGACTCAGTCAGCGTGGACTTTCATATAAACTTTGACCCCACCCCCTTCCCCTCTTTTAACCCTTTTTTCCAGTTAAAAAGTAGCCTATGATCTTTCTCAGCTTCTAGACCATCTGTGTACCAAATTTCATGACAATCGGTGCAGCGGTTTGGCTGTAAAAGTGTAAAATTATAAAAAGTTTCAACCCCTCGCACAACCTTTTGGCGGTTGATTTAAAAAAAAAAGTAACCTATGTCCTTCCCGAGGCTCTAGACCATCTGTGTACCAAATTTCGTTCTAATCGGTTCAGTAGTTTAAGTGTGATGGAAGGACAGACAGACAGACAGAGTTACTTTTGCATTTATAATATTAGTATGGATAATATCAGTTTAAAAAAAGCTTAACCTACAAAATATATATAAAAAGTAAAAATAAACTTACCAATAGTAAATTCCTTATCCGGATGTAATTTTTTCAGACTGTCTATTACAAAATTTGTTTGTATAAGCGCTAGCTGTAATAATAAATAATACATATATTTAATTACATTGTTAATTGTGAAACACTTGTTTTAACTAAAAATATGTACACTTGTATTAAGAAATAAAAATAAAATGTAATATACATATTTTATAAAATAAATTTGGTTCAAGAGAATCATTTGTCTTATAGTAATGTTAATTTTATATCTCTCTGTTCTTAATATATTGATATGGATTATAAATTATAGAAATAATAAAGTTCAACAACTATGATAATAGTAATTTGATATGTTAACAAAAAAATATGCTGCATATATTTAATAATAATATTCTTATTCTTCTATAACATTGGTTCTTAATTGGTGGTCCGCGGATCACTGGTGGTGCCTGGAAGCATCCCAAGTGGTCCACAAAGCAACAAAATTATAAGAAGCAACAATTTAAAAATTAGTAAAGAGTATGCAATCACAAAAATCTATTAACCTTTATAAATATGTATAATAAGCATTTCCAATAAATAATAAATAAAAAAATGTATTGAATAATTTTATGCATTTTTATAGATACATAGAACAAATGGTCCCTCATGTCTAAAATGTTAAGAACCACTGTTCTATAAGCTAGAATCACTTAGGAGCTTTGAAAAATGGCTATATATATTAAAAATAAAATTCAAATTTTTAGTTTTCCTATTATAAATTCAAGAAAGAGGAAGTTACACAATTCTATGCATAAAAAAATAAAACTAATGCAGATTAAATACATTATTCATTCAATCGTTTCATACGACAGCCTGTTTTTATGGTAAAATTGCAAACCAGTGGAACTAGTTACATATTAGCATAAAGCATGCTATATTAAATAAATGCTTTTAAAATAACGTATACATTTTATTTAAGAGGACTCGATATTTTAATTGATAATTTAAGAGATCCTGTTTAATTGACGAATATTTTTTTTTTCATATTCTACGGTTTTATAAAAAAAAAATATTTTAAATATTATCGTAATCGTAAGTTGTCAATAAAAATGTATAAATACCTCGCTTTTCCTTGACCCTACACGGATAACGTTTCTTATTCTTTCGTTTTCCATTTTTATATGTATTTTTTATGATACCACAAGTAAACAATATTTTAATAAGGCACAATCTAGGATGCAGGTTATGTCACAAATCAAGACATAATTTAATTAAACTACTAAATAGAAAACGCGCACAATGCTTTAAATTATAACTTGTCACTAACACTGTAGTGGACGAGTTAATTTATTTATTAGAATTAAAGCAAACTATGAAATAATGAGAATCATGATAACGTTGATATTTGATTGTTACGAAACTGACATTCCTAATCAGATTTCAGAAATATATTCATCAGACGTCACTCAACATATCTACTGTCAATGTCAGACGCGTTCTAGCTCACAGATTAAAAATCATGAGTTATTTGATTTATTTTCTTTATCACTTGCTAGGCGAGACCCAAGGTTTTCCCGCATTTATAATGCACATAAATCATCTTCTTGAATCACTCTTTCTGATAAAAAACACATAAAAATCGGTCGCGTAGTTTTGAAGATAGGGCCCACATAGGGACCGGAGAAATAAGAATACAACTTTGTTTTATACCAGTCCATGTTATAATAATGGCGATCTAAATTAAATATTCTGACGTACAAAGGTTTGTTGTATATTACAACAAAATGTTATATGTTCATTTTTTTTTCAGATTACTTAAAATAAGACAAGGCCTCTGTATGTAATGGAAAATAAAAAATTCATATACAAAAAAATCATTTATTGACCTTAACACTCACAGTATATCTAATTTAAATGGCATTTATTTTAGATATGTTCGCTTTAAAATAATATTATTTTTGCTGAACTCATTAAGTTGTATAGCTTGTTGAAAAGCTAGCTAAAAACTTGTTTTGCATTGAAGATTTTTAATTTAACAAAATAGTAAAATCTTAACTTGAGGGCACTTATAACTATTAGGGCACTATTCTGTTTATTTCTTTCGTTTGCTGCTACGTAATCTTCTCCGGTTAACTAACACCGTTGTTCTCTTGCGAGGTGGTGATTCTGAAAAAAAACAAAAAAAATTCAGAGGAATACTTTAATGTAACACATATCAAACATTATTATAATTACAATGTGTATAGATAGCAAAATATGTAAATAAATACCTATTATACATATTTAATATTAATATTCATAATCTATCTATACTAATATATAAAGCTGAAGAGTTTGTTTGTTTGAACGCGCTAATCTCAAGAACTACTGGTTCAAATCGAAAAATTCTTTTTTTATTGAATAGACAATTTATTGAAGAAGGCTTAAGGCTACAAAACATCACACTGCGACTAATGGGAGCGAAGAAATAATGGAAAAACAAATAAACGGGGATGAAGTGAGCAACAGCTACTAATATTATAAATACGAAGGTATCTCTGACTGAATTTATGTCTCACTGCCACTCCAAAATTGATTGTAAAAAAGGTTGCTACTGAGAAAGTGTAGAACAATAGCAAGGAAGAAAGGCTATGTTTAATCGGAAAAAAGTGTATTAAGGGTTAAAGTTTATATGAAACTAAATAAATAGAAAATAGGAATAAAAATAAATAATACTTACTTTTTAAAGACGTTTTTGGTGTAGGTGGAGTTTTTGTAATAGTATCTTCTTCTTTTTTATTTCTAACTCTTGCGGATTTCCTAGTAACTACAGGCGTTGTTTTAGGTTCTATTTCTGAACTTGTTTCATTAACTAATATTTCACAAGTTTTTACAGACCTATTAGACTTAAAATTCTGTGATTTCTCATTTTTTTTATTCGCCATCGACCTTGTACATCGTTTTATATTATCTGAGTCAGTTTCGTGTACAATAGCATCTAATTTTTCCTTAAGCTCTCGTTTTTCCTTAGATTTTAGTACTCTAATCATAGCTGGTGTATAACCTTCTAATCCACTATTATCTTCATCTGACCCTTTTTGAGATTTTTTCGATACTTTCTTCTTAAAATTGTTAACAACTTCCTTCATAGCGTATGTAGGATTTAAGCCTTGTAGGTAGTCCTTTTGCAACAAAGGTGATTGTAAGTTTGTGTCCGAATTATCAGAAGCATTTGATAGTTTTCTTATCCTATACTTGCATGTAGAGTCGTCATCTACGAATGTGTCAACCGGTGGAGGGTTGCGCTCTTTACGAATGATATCTTCTGGGTTGCCAGCTAAAATTTCAGCCCAAGTGAACTGTCTTGCAGAACCCATGAAATTACCAAACTTGCCAATACTATTTCTGTGTCGCCTCACTCCTTTCCTTTTAATGTTCCTTTTATTTGATCGCAGGTTCTTCGGCGAAAGTTTCTTACCAAAAATGTCATGTGGCATTAATGATTTCTTCAAACGTGCAACCAAATCAGCGTCGGATATGAAAACATTGCGCGAAGTACAAGGTTTTCTTTGACCATCACTAGATGTGTTTAATGTTTGTTTCAAAAGTTCCAACTTCAAGTCATTTTCAAGAGAGAACACATTTTCTCTTTCATACGCCTTTTTAATACCATTTCTAGCGAGAAAATCAGGCGGTGTATTTTTTGAGCCAGATCGTTTAGAATAACAATTTCTATTAATCGGCGACTTGGGTGTATCAGCGAAACTCATCGGCAAATTGTTGTCGAAAACATAACCATTTTTCAACAATTCACTTCTGAAAAGACTTCGGCAATAATCATAATCAGGTTTCTCAGTGAAGTCTAGTCTTGTAACATATTGCAAATACTTTTCTAGAAATTGCGGATAGAATTCTGTTTTAAAACATGTTTTTAGAAGCAATTTAATGTCGCTCATAAAGTTCTTTTTTAAAGCATGAACTAAATCAGGTTCGGAGAGAACTTCAGACGTCTTCCAAGGTAGGGTAGCTGTTAGCCAATCAAGTAAGTTGTATCCAAGTGTTTCTAAGTCAGATCTTCTTGAATGTGCACCAATATGAGAATCCCTTGAACTATACTCCAAAGTACCATCATGGGCTTTTCTTGCATCCATACCAAATTCTTTATGCTTTCCATTAGAATCGATAAATTTCGAAGCTAAGCCGTAATCTAACAAATAAATTTGACCCTCTGACTGAGAAAGAATTGCTTCTCTGTAGATTTCATCAAGCTTGTTTGTAGAATCTTCTGGAACTTTACCATCATCCAACAAAACTTGATATGACCTATCAGAACATATTGAGCTATTCAAATCCTCATAGTTCACATAATTTGTGATTTGTCGTAAATTAAATGCGTGATGTCTATGTAACGTCCTAGTGTCCGTATCGGATAGAATTTTTGATAATTTTTTTCTAACATTGGCCAGTCTTTTATCAGGTGAGTCATCGTCTAACAATGATTTTTCTTTAATCGTGAAGTCTTCATCGTCATAATAATTTGAAGTTCTTGCTTTGCTGCTCTTAGCTCTTTTAGGTTTTCTTGATAACACAACAGCTTGGTTAGTGTCTTTTTGAAACGATGGAGCTGGTTTGGGAACTTGAACTTTATTGAGTTTATTTCCATCAAATCCAATCATTAGATTTGAGCTTTTTATATCCGAATGAGTGTAACCTTGGCTGTGTAAATACTCCAATACGTCAAGTATTTGTATGGCTATAATTAGAACATTTTTCAGGTCGAGAACTTTTGTTCTTGTTATTACTTTGTGGAGATCAATATGGTAGCGAGGGAGGACAAGGAATCTGTATCTGATGCCAGTACTTTCATCAGTAAATGACCCACTTGCTATGTAATGAGGCATGCCTAGCCGTTTTTGTTTGTGTTGCAGGCGCCATGTCTTAACTGAAACGAAAAGATTCATATTAAATAATTCCAAAAGAAAGACAAGTTTAATTGTTGTTAAGTTGATTTATTACTATATTGTTGCCATTGGTTATATATGTCTAAAATAATTTAATATTAAGAAATAAACTTATTAATCATGGAAAATATTTTTAAAACTATTCTTATATTAGCAAGTCACCTTTTCCTGTTTGTCCTGATCTTATTAGACAGTGAACTTCCACAAACAAAGGCCCGTTTGTATGTGGTTCTATCTTTACAACATATCTTGCATTTAATTTTGTGACCTCCTTATCAATTTCGTCTGATGTTAGGTAAATTCTTCCAAAACTGCCTCGTCCTATAATTTAAAAGAACAAACAACAATAAATTAAGTTTGACTAAAAAGAAATGATAGATAAAGAGTTAGGGAAAAATAACGTTTATCTTTAATATGAATTTCATAAGGATTACTTTATTTACTTACCAATTGGTTTGCCAAGGCGCCATTTCCTTTGAGACACATCAGTAAACACAATGCCAGGATTAAGTGCCTCATCGTCATAGAAACTCGCATCTAAACTCGAACATTCTTCGATAACTTTCTTTTTCTTACAAATCATCAAATCTTCAGATTCCAAACAACGCCGGGGCATTGTAAAACGAGCTCTCAACACTTAAGATAATACTCGTTGTATTTTCTATACTATTCTGGAAAGTTGTATATTCCTGTTATGACTAAGATGAATTGTATTAAGTCAATGTTTAGAAACAGGTGTACTACGAGATATATTAAATAACAATAAAGTAACAAAACTGGTTTTACCTGTGATCCAGTATCGTTTCATAAAATGGCGGCTTGTCGTAATAAATACGCATCTGTTCTTATATTACTAGTTCTATCACAAAATATAACATTTCAATAAACTCTTTAAAGAAGTTGACGAAAACAATACTAACACTCCTAATGCACTGAGAAATTGTCAATCGCTAATCGCCATGTTGTAGCAAATAGAAATCAACGGATCAATTCTATAATGTTGCCCTACTTAAAATATTGTAAAAATAACGATTTTTTTTATAAGCGTTGACATTTTTTAGTTAAATAAAATAATATGATGTATAATATTTATTATTAAATTAAATATCGTAACTAGAACAGTGTCTTTATTTTAATACAACGGTTAATGTTTCATGAATGCAAGAAAAATAACCTATTTGCTGTATGATTTTCTTTATCGAAATATTATGATTTACAATTTTACAAATTATAAGATAATAACTTCAACTATTCAGCTTATACAAATAATTTTAGTGGAAAATAAGTACTATCATGCAAAACCACGGGCCGGAGTTTATTTAATTCTAGTAACTACGGTATTAAAAAAAATGGGTCAATAATTATAATATAAAAAAAAACTTTAATCAAAAGTAATTACTTCTTAAAATTTAGATATATAAAATAAAATGCTTTACTTAATCGTTATACTTATTTTCTATATTATGATAGTAAATATATTTAATGTCCTTTTATATGAGTAATTCATTTTATTAATATACTTATCAGCATTCAGCAACGAATATAATGGTTTACTGCTTTATTACTCGTAACTTATAAGTTCAAAGCGCTTCATGCTTTGCGCTTACCACTCATTTAACATTTTATTTTAATTTCATTCGCGAGCGAACCACGTGGGAGTGTAGACGTGCGCTGCTTTACCGCACTGCTTACGCGATGTCCTTTTGTTTGTCAACAATAAATGTTTAAAGTTTAAAATAAATCAAACAGTGTTTCTATACAAAATGTGTTTTCGGTGACCAGTTCTGTGTACTGTTTAAAATGAGAACGCTGAAAGTTTAGTGTATCACAATGGATGGAGCAACAGATTCTGATCATTCTATGACATGGGAAGACTTTTTCGGTAAAATATTTTGTTTATTTTAGCATTATCGTTATTACTTGGCTGTCTGATTTATTATAAAAAGTAAAATTTTGCGTCAATAATAAAAGTTAAGTATAATAATGTTTAGATATCACGCTTATGTACAACTTTTTTTGTTTTTTTTTTAATATTCGAATAAGAATATTGTAAATTTAATAAAGTGAAAAAAATAAATTAATACGTATCTGTGTCGTATTCACATTCACATGCAGTATTAATGGACAATAATTTCATTACAATATGTGGGTGTTGAGTGCATTCCAGGTGTACTTGCCCCTATCAATAAAATAGTAATTACTTCATAGTTATTTATGGTCTGTAACTATTATTCACACTGGCAACTCTTTTTTGATTAGTGTGAGGTTTTTTTTAATGATAATGAGTATCTTGTACCTACTTTGTAGAGAAAGAAATACTAAACTTATATTTATAGTAATTTTAAAGTCGTCAAATGAATTTATCAATTTTAAAATTGTAAAAAAAATTAAATATACAACAATAACGGTTTCTTGAGACTGGAAGATAAATTAAGTTGCGTTTATGAGAATTTATTGATATCGTAAAGTTCAAAGGAACTTATAAGGTACTCGTACGGCTATGTTAGTAAAAAACAAAACTTAGACACCATAATCGTGATTTTCCCCAGGCTAAACGGGATGAGACTAGGTTTCCTATTAAGGAATGTGAGCAGGCTCCATAGCCCGAGTCCACCCACCTTTTATGTGATTAATCATTTTCTTGAAATAGCCCTAACTGTTAGGCGATACGCGGTATACGATTATCCAATAATTGAGTCTGCGTCCCTTGCGCTACAGAAAAAAACTAATCTGTCATTTCGAATAATAATTATTTGATACTTTGACAGGTTGTGTTAAATTTTTTTTAAACATTTTTTTTGTTAATTGTAAATTGGTTTTAATATTTCAATAATCGTTCTTAACTCTTAGTAGTTAAGCATCATGAAGATCTGAGCTACAATAATATATTTCGTGATTAAAAATAAAGGTAAATGCCTTTCAAAAAACCGGCGTTAAATCGCCATAATATGCAACTTGTAAATTTAAGAAAGTATGCACAGAAGACACAAAAACGATACAAGAAAAATGTTGAATTTTTCTTATTATTATAATATATGTATTAGAGACCTTTCCCGGCTTCTCTTATTTATATGATGCATGTATTAAACATATAAACCTTCTTCTTGAAACACTCTATTTATAGAAAAAAAACTGAGACAGACAACGGATACCGACTTTGCCATATACTATGTTATAATAATGAAAAAAGATTTATTCCTAAATACAGAAACGAATAACGCATAGACTGATATTGCCTTAATAATTAATCGGTCCGCCGTAAGTGAAGCCGAAACTGTTTATATGTGTGGAAGTGTAAAAAGCCCGTTCTTATCTCGATGACACGCACACAAGACCACCGATAATATTGCTGCTATAAATTTTCCCCTATAAATGGGTGAAATATTTAAATCTCGAACGATATACGGCGACGATCTATGTAAGTACACAAAATTGTCTACATTGAAATAGCTTGTATAGCTATTAGTTATTCTTCTCATATGTTTGTAAAAGTATACGATAAATGAATAAAGAGTTAGTCGGTATTACGAAAGTTAAAGTGAATTTTATGGCAAAAGAACGGTTTCGTGAATATACTGAGGTACCAGTAACGAATTTTTAGCAGTCCATTTAGACAGTTACGTGTGAAGGGGGTCTAATCAATGACTCACATTTTGATTCCATTCCAAGCGTGGAGCAATGTTGCTTTTTGTTTTAAATTCCAGAAATCGGCAAGCTCAAAAGTTACCGCTTCTTGGTATTGGAAACCTAGACTTGGTTTTTACCTCGGTTTTCATATAAATAAACGTTTTAAATACAATAGTTATGTACTCATATGTTACAATTGTGTATAGATTTTATGTATTAAGGCGAAGAAAGGGAAAAATATATGAGCAGTAGGTACACAAAATATACAGCACTGTATATTATGTCTTCGCAGATATCGCAGGTCGCAATTATAAAATCTGAAATTTATATTACAATAATTATTTATTAATACATAAAATACTCTCCCCCTCCCGGGGAGGGGCCCCGGGATTGTAGCCACCATCCCCACGCAAAAAAATGTCACTCTGGTGACATAAATTGCATTATTTAAAGAACTAAATCCACCGATAATCCACATATCGTGCCCTTTTCGTATCTCTTACCAGGAAACAGGTGACCGGACTCGTATGACTAAATAAATATTTGTACAGCGGTCTTGTTTTGTATTGGATATAACAAAGAAAGTTCGTAGTTAAATTTTAAAGCAGTTTTGTAGAACAAGGCAATACATATGTAATATGTATGCGTTTAAATAAAGTTAATAACGATACAGTAAAAAGAGTAATTACTGGTTAATTAGTATACAGTATACTCATTATTACCAGCTACAAAAATTATTAGTTCTGTTTTGGTCGATGTACTATTTTAAAATGTAAGGATTTTTTTGTTTTATAAATTAAATCTGTCGCTGTCTGCTTTTAAAGCATTACTCCTAGATTTTATTTCAAATTCTAAAAAAAATATTTACTTTAGTTAGTTGCCAACAAATGTTCGTCGTAGTAATATTACTAAATTTAACATAAATTAATTAAACGTACCTTTGTATAGAACAACCTCTTAAGAATATTTTCCAGTATTTTGTTATCTGTTGAGAATGTTATCTTAAGTAGGATCGGAGTCAGGTAATGAATGGAGCAATAATCATTTGTATTGTTTACTTTTAGTATTTAGCTATTTTAAGCCTTAAAAATTTTATTACGTGGAAAAATAGTATGGTAGCAGTGACGTTTGCCGCGTTAAAAAATCTGTCAATCAAAAATTCCCGCCAAAATAGATATGTCAGGGGTCAGGACTACTCATTTTCCGTGTTCGGACTTCGGTTGTTCAGATTTCAGAATATAAAAAATTACTGATCGAAAGAAGAGAGAGCGCTTCAAAATTACTATAAAGTCGGCTTGAATATAAGTAATCAGAATGAAAAGGATTCTTTTAACTTAAATTAGAACTTAAATGTGTATACATAGGAAAAATTGTAATGCTTTATCATGTCTCGAAAAGAATAAGTAGTTCTCCGATACATGTTAAACGTTTCAATAAAAACCACCTGATTTGTTTTACATAAATAATAGACTTGTCATATGGCCACATTTATTTTTAAATTTACGGCGGGAATGAGTGTTGCCATTGTTTATGATATGTAATGCACGGGTTTGGAAATTTTATTTTTAAATTTACGGCGGGAATGAGTGTTGCCATTGTTTATGATATGTAATGCACGGGTTTGGAATTAATGAAGTACACTTCCTTGAGCGCGCCCGTACAAACGAAAGGAAGTTCGAATGATTTGAAATTCAACACATGGCATTCATGTAATATTATATGGCAACATTTATTAGCTTTTTTAGTTATGTATATGACTGTTTATAATAAGTTCGAAATTTAATATGTACTTTAATAGTATTAAGAAGATTCTTAAATAATTAATCAGAAAAAAAATAGATAATTAAAAGCGAGATTATTAAGATAAGCTTTCAAAAGTTTTTTAACAGTCATATTGTTATTAAACTGTTGTTTTACATAAACTTATTTATATACACTGTTTATACCAATTCTGAACTTTATAAGAGCTCTATTAACAGAGAAAAAGCTAGCAAATATAAAGATAAACTTAAACGAAAAGCGTATTATAAAAATCATATTGAAAATTTTTTAAAGCTGCACTTTAAGTTTAATAAAACCTCAATAGACGTAAACTCCTTTAAATTAGTTCCCAATTTAAAACCCGTGGTCTGAAGTCTGAACCTCACACATAATTTACATAGATAAACAAAACAGATAGAATAACGGATTGGGGTTCTTGTTAGTTGTGAATACTAATTCAGAGACTTTCACTGGCTTTCTTCCTTCCTCATATAATTGTCCTGAGATCACGTAACATATTATAATCAACAAGGAGTCAACAAGCTTAAGAAAGCAAGAACTATTTTTGTTGGTTTTTACGATGTATAAATCGTTCATAATTTCAACAATTCAAAGCCAAATCTAATACTATATCTTTATTAAACTAGGCTACATATATTTACACTTGAATCGTCATAGTTTTGCAAAATAATTATGTACCATAAGTTCGAAAAACTCATCACATTACATATTATATAACGAAGTCACTATCTTTCGTCTGTTTCTATGTATGCTTAAATATGATTTGTATGCGTTTTTTTTAATAGATCGAGTGATTCAAGTATATATGGGATAGTTTATATTATGTACAATACATGCATAATATATGCGGATAAAGCCGAGACTGGTCCCTAGTTTAAAATAAATATAAAGATCATTAAAGGCGCTTTACATTGAAAACTTATCTTTCTGTCTTTATTGCTGCATTGCTAACCCGATTTTTCCGACGTAATGACCGGACTAAACGCACTGATTGCTTGTTCGAGCATAATCTGTGGTTAAAATTTGCTAGTTACTGCGAATTGACGGGAAACCATTAGTCATAGTATGAGCCATGCTTAGGGTATATTTAGGTTACCTAGAGTATGTAGGCATCAGTTAAGGTAATTTTAGATTGATTTATGAGTTTGTAACTCAGATAAGCTGAATGAGAACAGCTGGAAAGGAGATAAATGATGCCAATTGGGAAATTAGCGGGTGATGTCAAGATTATTGTTGACATTGACATTTTTAGCACATGACAGTTCCACTGAATTTAAAAAGCTTCCAACATACAGATATTTAATACCCTAATGTAGATTAATTATTAGTGTTTTAATTGGCCCCTACTTTCTTAAAAGATTAAGAGAATTAATTAATACTGTCTTTAATTATGTGTTTTTTTCAAGCTGGCAAGAATTCGCAATTTAGGTCGATCATAAATACGTATAATTTAGTACCCATATGTGTCGAAACATAGTGGTTTTTAGTACAAGGCTTTACTTTTATTACTTTAATATTTGTTGGCAATCTTTTATAAAGGGTCTTTTTGTTACCAATTCTTGATAACTATAAAAAGTACTATGTTTAATCTATTTGATCAAGTAATTATTAAAGATTCTATGAAGGAATATTCTGGGAATTCTAGGAATTCTCGATCCGGTAAATAATGTACATTTAAATAGGTTTAAAACGCATTTAATGTTTTAGCAAGAAAAGTATTCTAAATTTTCGTGACAAGGTAATAAATAACTAATCCTATCAAGAGACATTTTCAAAGTACGGCAAACAGTAATGAAATATTTTAGATTTAGACGTTTTTAGGGTTGAAAGTGTTAATCCCAATGATATTATATTAAAAAGAAATGTTAAAAACGCAACAGTTTGAAGACGCACAAACATCCTAATTAGTACGTCTTACTTTTAGGTGATTAGTTGCCGGTGTATTCACGCGTAACTGAAAAAATTAAATATTTCTTTTTTTTTTCGTGTTGGTTTTATCATTAATCTCTTTTCCATCGTTTTGACTTGTATGTATGTGTGCTACCGCTGCTGTGCGGAATAATTTTCGGTTGATTTGTATGGGTATAACATATTATATAATATCATTGGTTGATCCGTTTTTAGTGGACTGTACACATTGTATTTTTTCTATTCGACCTTAATGTATCTATTGGATTTTGTTTCATTTTACTTTAATAATAAGTGTTTTTAATCTGCTTAAGTAAAATTTTGAATTTTAATACATAAAGCAGTTTAGGCATCAAAATTTAAAATTAAACGTATAGCCAGATTAAAGTATCCAATATCAATATAATTTCCAAAATCTCATCAGTTTTGATTAATGGCAATATGCATACCATAAAAAACGAAATTACAAAATGTCAACTGTCAAGACATTTTGGCGCGCAACGAGGTTCATGTTACGCCATGTTCTCTCGCCGCCATAATGCAATGCGAAGGAAACGCGGCGCCAGACAAACGCCTTAATCATGATGTTTTCTATTCCACAAACGTATTGAATGTGTGTGGATGCACGATTGCATTTTATAAATATTAAAATTTTCTACATCGAAACGAAAATGCATGACTTTTTTGCAGACGTTAAGGTTTTTTATGAACGTTGAACCGAATTTAACTCATATTACTCGTATTACACTAAGTGTGCGAAAGAGATAAAGCGACTCAGGAGTTGAAATTAGGCAATGGTCTCTTTCCATTTTGATGGCTTTAGATGCAGTAGGTACATAACAGAAGTTAGCCATTATATTATTGTCGTTCGGTAAGACATAGAATTCGAGGTATAGTCAATTACAAAAGTATTTTATTTGATTGCTTATTCAAGACAAAATATCTATTAATATTTGGTCTATTAGACGGTTCAGATTTCGATAAAGATACGATTTAGGACTCCAAAATTATATTAAATAAATCTCTTGAATTGCATCGAATTTACCAACAAACATATCGTCATTGACCTTTATTCAGTGTCGCGTCTCCTGCCCTTCTCTTTATAGACCCTTAAAGCCTTTCATTAGATAAACGAATGCAAAGGTTAGGATTCGTTTAGCAATTTAATTAACGCGAACCAACATGCTATGTTGAATCGTATGCCGTTGGTGTGTTAGCGTATTATCTCGAACATTCGGTGTCGAAATCGATAGTGCATGTAGTAGTATGCAAATGTATATATATTATGCAAGCTATAGCTCTGCGGTGCAGACTGTGTCAGCGATTATACTTGACTAGCTGTTCGCGGGTTTTGTTTTACGTAAAATGTGTTTTTTTTTAATTTTCGGTCCAATTGGATTCCGTGCGACCATGAATAATTTGCCTTTTGTAAATGTGTAGACATGGTTTAAAAAAAATTGTACACGACATCTGATGAATTGAAAATAAAAACCACATGTGGATAATTTATTCAATTAGAATGTTAATATATAATAGATATGTTATACCCATACAAATTAACCGAAAAAAGTGTTCCGCACAGCAGCGGCAGCACGCATACATACAAGTCAAAACGATAGAAAAGTGATGAATGATAAACCAACAAGAAAAAAAGAGAGTTAGTTTTGTCAGATGCGCGTGAATGCATCGGCAACCGATCACCTAAAGGCAAGACGTCCTAATTAGGATATTTTTGCGTCTTCAAAATTTTGAGCTTATAATAATGTATTTGGCTTTTGACAAGTTTTATTTGGTGGTCTAAAAAATATTTTATGTGCCCTGAAGCTAAAGGATCATTTATGACCTTTAATTATCAAGAACTACCAGGCTATCATAACCGTAAAGAATTAAATAATCCGACTATGATGTCAGAGATAAGGGCGCTCAAGAGAATTCTTCAGCTTTATATCAGTATAGCTAAATAGACAATTTCACACATTTCGTTAGTTTATTGAATTATTAAAAAAATCGTGAGGAAAAAGCATCATAGGAATCGTGGAGTTGCTTCGTTCACACAAGTGTATAATTGGTCACGTAATTCTGATTCGTTACGTGCTACAAATACAGATGTATTGTGAAAAAACACTTGCATAACAACAATTAGACGACGGTTCTGATGCAAAAACTGTAGAAATGTTTTGGAGGGTAGTTCAAGAATTTTGGAAATAAGTATTATATTAAAGTATGGGATTCTTGTTGAAATTATTGCAAAACCTATGAATGTCCTCGAGGGTAGTTACCGATTAGTGAAACGAATTTTTATACTTAAGTTTGGAACCATTACTTTACTGCATAGTATAAAACAGTAGTTTTCTTTGGTTCTATACGTCCATGTATGCTTATCTTTAAAACTACGCAACCGATTCTGATGCGGTTTTTTTATATGTTATGCATGTATTATATGCGAGCAAAGTAACTAATTAGTTGATAAGTCTAGAGTAGATCTGATGATGGAGCCGAGAGGCAGTCGAGAAAGCTCCTCAATGCTTCACAGGAGCTACCTTGTGTTTGAGCAAGAATAATTTGTATTGATACGGCTTTTACAAGGGTGATAGAATCGTCCTGTGGTATTATTATTATTATTATTAACATGATGGGTTGTGACTACCATAAGGGGGGTATTACGACTTTATTATTGTCAGAGTAATCTTATAGAAATTTATTCTAACAATGTTTTTGTCAAGTGACAAATTACTTTGTTTACGACGAACTGAAAATCTTTTGTAACATCAGGACTTTTTTATTGTTATCATTATTTATTATGTAGTTGCCATTTTGCAGATTTATTTTGTAAAGTGCTTTAGGTTTTTTGTTTTTGTTAGGTTGTTTGTTACGGGAATCAACCCATATTAAGGAAAGCTTCTTAAATAAGATAGTTAAAACTATATACCTACCACACTATTAGAGATTATTATCTATGGTCAATAAACGGTATGTTAAATAAACGTTTAATTCTCGAAAACATACGCTACGAGGCATAAACATACGCTAATATGGGTTATATTCTTTCTTTCTTTCTTATATATTATGGCATTAGCGTCTAGCTTTTTGCCAATGTCAAGTAAAATCGTCATCAAGTCGTCATTAGTAGAGTCAGTCAATCGTTTCGTTCTGCCCTTCGTAAAGTGATAGTGAGCTTTACGAAGAACCTAGACGAATCTTGGAGCAATCGGAACGGCGCTACTAAGCGCTCTCAAATGAATTCTTCATTTCTTGGACACTTATTAG
>DWAJ01002825.1:0-16323 GCA_018238005.1 Eurema mandarina
CTAAATATTGGTTTTATTTGGCATTCGCTGTACTTTGAAAATTAACTAATTGTTAAAACTCAATATTAGTGGTAAGACGATTTCCTATGTTGCATGTGTTAATCGATTCTTGTTGTTGACTCTACATAAATGGATTTAAAAGTGTAATTTCATTGGTTTAATAAATGTAACAAAATTTAGGTCATAACTTTTTTCGTCTTTGTGCTAAGGTCACAACTTGTAAGCTAAAGCCGAGTTAAAAATGCCTGTATATTCTGTCACCAGTCACCACCGTGAAGACTGCCTATGAGTGACAGATAGACATAGACAAGATCATACATTTTTAATCCAGAAATAAAATTTAATAAATAACAAAGGCTTATAATAATTATTTAAATAAGTATGACGACAAGTGGACTTAACAAATATAGCATTGGTAGTTTTTAAAATACAGTAAACACCAGTTCAACCTTTACTTTTTACCTAAATCTGATTAGTTCGATATTGCATTGTTAGTAATATTGTTGTAGCTTACTTGTTAATGACTTCAAAATTATAAAATTCTATTTACTAAATAAAAACTATACTAAACTAACTGGATGCGAAATATAATTATTTTTTGCTTTTTAGTTTGAAGTCGCCTAATTTTTGTTAAAAAAAATATTTTATGTTCGACGTTTTTTAATTTTTGATGTGTTAATGTATTTGGCGCAGCTCTAATAAATAAAAGTAATATAATTTCATTTATTAAATAACAACAAAATAGATAAACAGAGACCCTCGTAGTTCAGACAAGCAGGTGTTTTGTGCCCAAGACGTATTTCCGCTCGTATCGGAAGCCCCCTGTCGGTCTGTGAGTTGTGACGTCTGCATTGGTGCGTGGCGCGGAACGCATCTTCTGTTACATATGTCCATCTGTTATTAGTATTATCTATATTCTCTGACATTAGAATTACACACGCAGAAAAGGTAATTAGAATATTTTGGTCATGTAATGTGTAACACCATACAGAACGAATTTAATTTTTTAATCTTTATTTAGATCTATGAAACACAAAAAGAAATTTTTCAATTCGAACCACTGGTTTCTGAGTCGATGTTTCGATGTTGAGAAATTGTATATGCTGAGTCTTGAACAAATACCATAAGCTCAAATCAGATCTTGGCGCATTAGTAGCGGTATAGTTCGCGTCATTTATGTTTAGCGCTGGATGAGAATAGCTGCGCATCGGTAGAATCGCGCTCGTAATTGACGTATTGGTGCGAGAAAGACAACACGACTGGGACAACCAATCAACGCTCGCGCAGCCCGACGATCACGCGCCCCGCGCGCCGCGCCGTTACCTCGATACCTTATTTTTGACTTCTGCGCAGGTTTCGTTCAGCGGTAAAGATTCGAGACGCGACCTATTATTTACTTATTCTTATTTCAAGACTAATTTCAAGTTTCTACATATAGAGTAAATACAATCTTAAATCTCTTTAGTCTTAGACTTATAGGTGTAAGGTAAGGCGGTTCCAGTAATTACTTTTTGCAAACTATAAGAAGCCAAGAAGATCATCAGATAGGAAGAGCTCGCAGCTTCCGCGCACTTTCTCAGAACGAGATGTTACATCATTTTTAGCACTCATCATAGACGTATAAAGCATAGACTGATAGTCCCTTGAATGAAGCCAAAACTGTATATATTATGTAAGTGTAAAAAGCACGTTCTTATACTCGATGACACGCACACAAGCCCACCGATAATGTTGCTCCTTTCAGAAATTTACCCAATAAATGTGGAATTAAATGTACGAAAATATACGATTTTTTAGGGGATACATTACGGTGATGATTTATGTAAGTAGACTAAATTGTCTACTTTAAAATGGCTTCACTTTGCGTGCTCATATTACGGGTCTAGGTGTTGTTAATCTATAGCACTCATAGATAATGTAAGCTTATGTAAAACTATATTGAATAAGTTTGTGTTGGGTCATGTGTTACGTTTATTTTTATTACAACTTCACGAAATTACAGTAGTTTTGCTAATAGGTTCGAACTGTTGAAGATGACTTGCTTTTGGAAAAAAAAAGATTTGAAGTCGGCAAATATAATTTGGATAAAAGTGAGCGACAGGTTCAATTTAACATTATACGAGATAGACTTGTAGATCATTCTCTAAACATCGTAAGCAATAATAATATCAAACCGACCTTAACAATTGATAGTTGGGGCCTACCGCCTAGCTCCGATTCTTGTGGTTTCTGGTTAGGTTTTATATGCAATGTATTTTACTTTTATAGCGATATTAAAAATAAATCTACCTGTAAAATTAAATTTAATAGGATAACAATCATATTATATATTTCCCAACACAACATAAAAACTAATCGAATATCACCATAGTGCATAAATTCAAAGCTCTAAAATGTAGCACACAAATCGCGAATATAAACTTCAGCGACGCCCGCGCCGAACCTGTCAATATAAATAAATCAATCGATTATGTATTTACGTTTTCTAATCCGGAAATCGCGAATATATCGCTATAAGTTAACAAAAACAAACTTGGATGCTCGCGGCGCGATACTTTCACCTGCGGCAGCGAGCAGCGCTCAGTTCTGTGACGAGGTGGCGGCGCGCGCGCGTGTCGGTTAGTCAGTGGAGCAATCAATAATGCCGACGCGATCATGAGCGAGGAACTTGAGCGCTCTTCCACGGACAACGTGACGGTGGTGACGGGCAACTTCCCCACCGTCTCCAGCCTCAAGTCCGAGGACTCCACCGAGCAGCTGATATGCAAGACGCCGCAGAAGGCGACCAAGAGTGTGAAAAGGGGAAAAAGTGTTAGTTCTAAGAGTGTCGAGGCGGGCAGTGACGATGGCAGTGGGTCGCGGAGGGTCGTGGTGTTCCTGGGGCTGTCGCAGGTGGTGCTGGGCGTGCTGCTGGTGGGCGGCGGCGCCCTGGCGGTGGTGAAGGGCGCGGCGCTGGCCCGGGTGGGCGCAGGGCTTTGGGCGGGCTGCATCGCCGTCATCGCCGGGGTGGTCGGAGTCGTCGCCGGGATCAATGACTGCTACGGACTTAATGGATCCACTTCTAGGTGAGCCAATCAGGAAATCTAATAAAATGTCGGATCTTTACAGCGGTGTAATTAACAAAATGAAATATTGACAATAATGTGCAGCTCTACGTTTTGTGCAATTTATGGTGAAGTCTCGATATTAATTGCATTGTTAACTTCTTCAAAATATTTGTAAGACATGTAATAGACTTTCGTAATTATATAACTGAAGCACGTAACGATTACGAATTATTAATGTAACCCGAAGAGATTACAATTTTAATGTTTCATTACAAAATAATTACACTGAAATATCTATGCGAAATCCCAATGAAATACAGTGCGCAATGTCATCTAACTAAGATTTCCTTTTTTCCAACCTCACATATATATAAAACGCAATATTTATATACTAAATGATATACAGAAGAACGGAGAAACTTTATCGCATTTGTGTCATCGTCGTGATAACGCAAGCGTTCCACTCGGCATTTTTGTCGACTTTCTTCCGTCGACACTACAGACAAACGCTCTAGGGAATCTTTGACGCGAGCTGATTTACAACTTCATTTGATTCATTTATTTATAGACTCAAAGCTTTTACAGCCTCTGTGAAATAGTATACATGTAAATCTCGTTGTTATTTTTATTATCATTAAGTGTCGTTGAAAAAAATCAAGCTGTTCATGTACATGAAGCTGACTCTTTTTATCCAACATTGATGCCAGTTGACTTTTTACTTCTTGTAAAACATATTATTTTATTTGCACGTTTTTGGGGAATCGTTTTTTACATTTAGTATAGACTTTATTAGACTCAGAACTAAATTCTCGACTTTCTTTTTTTACAATTATTTGCTATTTTTATTAGCAACTTATATCGGGAACTTAAAGTAAATATTTTAAGAACTCATGTAAATATCCAAGAACAGACTACAAATAGAAAACTCATTATTCATTTTTTATAATAGAGTATATATGTATTATCTGTCTAAAAAAGAAAGAATAATTTATAGTAATTATTGTATTATAATAAACGTCATTTTTTTCGTTTATAACTTGTAAGATGTGTGTTGTTGTCATTTACGTGCGTTTAAAAAATATTGGGTAATTTATAGGGATAGTGATAGGTAGAGATAATTTTAAATTAATACTAATAAGGAAAAAAGTGTTTAGTAGAGCTCATTTTCAATCGACTAGTATGTGGTAGTCTCATGTCATTACATTAAAATTTGAATGCCTTACTTACTAAACCCTGGTTTATACATAAGTCTTGTCAATTTATCTGATAGGTGTTAATATGATGAGTGTGTCAACAGCCTTTACGGGGTAGGAGGGTTCTTTTTACAAGCTTTTATTTAACTTCACTTTACTAATGATGACTGCTGATCTGACGAGGAGTTGGAAAATGCTCATAGTGTAACTAACAAAAACCGTTTTAAACTTGTGCTTGGTTCTTAATACTTGAATCCACTTTTTTTAAAGTACCACGTATCTCATATCTCCGATCATAAAGCTCATCTTCAGATCGGTATATATCCGGAAGGCAGTCAGCGTGGTGGTACAAAGTGGTCGGTGGTCACGGCCGCCCGAGCGTGCCAGTTCCGGCGCGCGCGCACGCACAGATGCACTCCATGCACTTATTGGCTTAAGTCATAAGCACAGCCGATAGATTAGTTTAAACTTTACTTGTTTATGTGTTTGTTTGTATTTGGGAAATATTTCTGTTACTTACAGTGACTATTATAAAAGTTTTTAATGTAGAATACGTATACAGTACAGTAAATGACTGTACTAAAATATATTATATACGTATATAATACACTAAGGTAAAATGTCTATTGATTAATTAATTATTCATCAAAGAAATTAATTTGTACAAGCTAAAAATGCATAGAGAAGGCTTATTGTTACACACTACACACTACTTTTAGAGTTAAATTAATATTTATAAGATTTATCTATACTAATATTATTAAGAAGTAAAGTTTGTGTGTTTGTTAAATTGTAAGGGATAATAATAATCTCGGATCGAACCGATTTTAAAAATTCTTTCGCCAATAGAAAGACACGTTATTGCTGAGTGTCATAGGCTGTATAAAATAGGATGGTTAACATTATGCCCAACGAAGTGGGCACGGGTCAGCCAGTATATAATATAACTTTGATTAAATATCGTAAATTAAATAGTATTTTCTTGGAAGTTCACATCGTAATATTTTATTAATTTATAAAGTAATTTGTACATAAAAATATTATTAGATATTGTGTGCGCGTGGGATTATAAGGTAATTGGACATTATTTAAACGCGTGCTTTATCTTAATAAAACAAAACATTGCATAAAATATTAATTTATTACTGTCGAGAATCCTACTAATATTATAAATTTGAAAGTTTCTGAGAATGTATGATATGTATGGATGTATGTTTTGTTATTCTTTCAGGCAAAAAAATCGGGTGGGGCTGTGCCGGGGCAGGCGGCCGTTGGTTTTAACCTGAAACGTCTATGTTAGCGAATCGGTTATAGCTTAATAGTTTGAAATGAAAAAAACTTTTAAAAATGTAGTTAAAAGACTTCTTATTGAAAACTCTTTCTATGATTTAAAAGAGTACTTTTACCCATAGCTTAAACGTTAAAATTTTATGTAAACACTAAGTGTCCTGTGTAGGTAAATTGTGCAGAGCTTCCAAATTTCTAAATAAAGATTTTCTATTCTTTTCTATTCTATTCTAAATAATTGAGGCTGTTTTAACAGCGAGCTGACTATACAAGTGAAATATTCACACCACATTTATGTTTCTATGAATAATAGTTTTTTTTTTAATTTTTAAGGTACCACGAAATAGACCTGTCCGTTACGGTCCACTTTTTAAACGGTACCCGAATGTTTCAGCGCGATTTTAAAGACGTTTGGATTAACACATAGGATATTTTATATCCCGGTAACGCCCCGGGAACGGGAACTAAGCGGGTAAAACCGCGGGGCACGGCTATTTATAAATAGAGTTAATACATAGTAAGTCGTAGTCTCTTGTCCCTTGCGCCAGCTCACGCGAGGCAGCGGTTAGACACACGCCACTTGGCGATGTGTAAATCATTTTTTGTGACGAACAACCGTTGTGTCTTGTTACCCGTTCATTGTGAACACAACACCTATCAGTGGGGGGAGATTGACAGCTCTATACCCACTACTTGATGACCCCCTTAATTCGTTCATCTTCATATAGGTAGTAGGTACATATAAGTAGAATTGGACAGACCGTTTGTAATATTTAAATGATCATTTTTAACTACATGAACACAATTATACAAGTTTAGTATGTCTGTTTGATCGGGCTAGTCTTTGAAATGGACTGATTTTGATGGGACTAAAAAAATAAAGTTATGTTGGAATATTACAAAGTAAAATAATTGTTGTGTTTTTTTATTTCAATTTTCATGGAGATGGAAAAACGTGGGTAAAACCACGGGATACAGCTAGTTACATTAAAGAATCGCTTGCAATTATCGATCATTCAGGTCTCTATTATTAATGATCGCCATCAAGTTTACTGCTTTTAAATATGCGTATGGTAATTTACGGCTCAAAAGGCTGTTAGAAAGCCTACTTGATGAATTTTAAGTTTATGTTAATACATATAATAATTACCTACTATATAAAATGTTATTCTGTTAAATAGAACTTTGTCTTATATCTTTACTTTTACTTAATTGGACTACTTCATTTTTCTAATGAACTAGTTATATTAGATAATTAATAGTTTCTAGATGTTTTGGAGTATTTCTTTAAACGTTTTAAATTTTAACTGAACGTTGTATATTTTAGTACAGAACAATGTTCATTGAATCTACTCTGTTTATTCTCTTCTATTATTCTCAGTAAACTTCTTATTTATTTCCCGTTACCATATTTCTACCAATAGTTAAAACAAAAAATAAGCGAAGTCAATATTTTGAAAACAAATGTAATATTACGCATTTAGTCCATTGAAATGTTGACATGAGCTTTGAATTTTTTAGAGGACGCAATTTTTTTTTGGGACATGTGGGGGAGGTTAATAGAAGCTTAACTTGAAGTTTGTGGGGTCGCCATTCGGCCGCCATTTTGAAAAAAGGGGAGAAAGCCCTTTTTTCGCTACATCTCAGAAACTATGCATCTTACAAAAATATTAAGACATAATTTAAAGCTAATTATCCTACAAGAAGTTATAAGCGAAAATGAGAAAATTTTTATCAATATTTTTTTTATTTCATCCATTTTAAAACGCTGTTAATTGTAAATTATATAAAGCGATATAGGTATATGTATATATTTTTTTACCAAACCAGTAGTTAAGAGATTAAAAATACAAAATAAACAAACAAACAAACTCTGTAGCTTATATGCAACATATGACATGATTCATTAAGTAGTATTGAGTGTTTTCATAATGTATTGATTTAAGTTAATTCATGTTTGAGTTTGTGCAAATAAATTAAGAGGTCGGTTTTGTTTAAGAGACAAACGGTGTTGGTTTAATTGTGTGTGTGTTTGTGTGTGTTTATCACAAATTATTTTACTATACTAAAAATATTCGCTCCGAAGAAGAATAAACCAAACACACATAAATTGTTTTGTCATATTTATAACATATTTAAAATTTTAACAAACCAAAAAATGCACAGAGCATTTATTTTTAATTGACCAAGTAATAATAAAAAGCAATGCACTTCTACAAAAAGGAAATATATTTTTCCGACTTCTATTTTCAGAGATGAGTGCTTTCATACAAACAAAATCTAAAATTTTTTAAAGCCTTTGAAATTAGTAAAAGCTGTTGCCTACGATTTTATTTGCGATAATTTCTAATATTCATACATATCATTTAAGGAGGAATAATCATTTTATATATAACTAGCTGTTGCCCGCGACTCCGTCCACGTGAACTTTTATATAAACTTTAACCCCCCTCCCCTTTATAAGTTTTCATAATTTTTAGATGTATTCTGCTATTCGAGGCGGGGACAAATCTAACGAACCAAAAACCATGAAAATTGTCTAGCTGATCTCGAGTAAGTGTTTTAACAAACCTGTCTTTGTTTTATATACAAAAATTTTTGTGTAACTTGTAAAACGGCAGATCCAGGGGGTTCTGAGTTTAGCTCAATCAAACAAACACACACTCTTCCGCTTTGAAATATTAGTATAGGTACAGATTAAAGAGAATGTCGATTTATTTAAAGAGCATATTTTCGCTAGTTAGCAGCCTATTATACTATGAACTATTCAATAGGATTGGAGTTTCACCGGTCTCTGGTCTATGGCCTATGGTACATGGTCTATGGTCTATGCTCTATGCTCTATGCTCTATAATCTATGGTCTATGGTCTATGGTACATGGTCTATGGTACATGGTCTATGGTCTATGGTCTATGATCTATGGTCTATGAGTGTTATGTTAAGTACAAGACCATCGTGGCCATAGAGATGTGCAGCTTTCACCGTTTTCTCTGTACTAAGACATCTTGAAGCAAACCACTCGAGTATGTACTTTATTACCTTTACGACTTGGTCGGTTTTCAATCAAAGATGTGTGTGCAGCAAGTAATTAAAGTAAATATATGGTTAGCATGAAAATGCAGTTTCTACGATAGTATTTTGTTAACACTAGCGATGTGTCCGATATTATAAACGATAGACGAATTAGTTATCCATACTTATTATTATAAATGCGAAAGTAACTCTGTCTGTCTTTCCATCACGTTAAAACTATTGAACTGATAAAACAAAGGCTACTTTTTATCTGGAAAAAAGGGCTATAAGGGGGAGGGTCAAAGTTTATATGAAAGTCCACGCGGACGCAGTCGCGGGCAACGGCTAGCTTTATTATAAGCGTTTAATCAAGTTATCAGGTGACGCGCCAGTTCGTTTGCCCCCTCTTATATAAAAAAAATCATAATATATGCGAGCGTACACGTACTCGTACAATAAAGTGTTAACTCGTAAAATAAAGTGTTACAAATGAATACATAAATATAAATGTTGTTGTCAGCGGTCTCCTGACAGCGTTCCTGGCGCTGTCGCTGCTGTGCCTGGCGTGCGGCAACAGTGCGGCAGTGCTGGCCGCCACCGGCCTGCAGCGGGACGCCTCGAGACCTGCCTCACCTATGAACACCTTTGAGGTTAGTATTAGAAATAAATAAAGAAAGAAACATCCAATCCAGAGGAGGATAAGATTACTATCCTAGTTTTTCAATTTAATTAATATTCTGCATTATGCGGAATAATGCTTAACGTTGAATGTAATCATTCGTCATTCATATGTACATATCGAGAACTACCAAAAGTATCAAGTGGTGCTTTAGCTGGATGCGTGTAATAACATGTACTGCCAGAAAATTGACAAATGTTTTTCTTTATTGTCAAGTACATTGATGTAAATATCGCGCTTTACTCTGTCGTTGTAGAACTAGGTATATGTTATATTTTTTTATTAAATTAAATAATGTTAGTAATATTATAAATGTGTATCTCCGCATTGCCTCGGGAACTGAAATTATACATAAAACATAAAATCCGCGGGGAACGGCTAGTATGGTTAAATAAGTCTCGACGAATAAGTAAAATACGTTAAGACGAATACGTAATGTTAATTAAAGATTAACTTTATTTGAATTCGTCATAAATCCTCACTACATAGTTTCGGTTAAGGAAACAAAATCATTCATCGAAAGAAAAAATCGCCAATACATTGATTAGTAGACAGCAATCTTCAAAGGTTTTAATCCATAAAGTTTGTCTGTCCGTCCATGCGTAACATTTTTTTTTGTTAATTAGTTCTGTAGAGAGAACTAAAAAGTAAATATTGTATAAAAATAAAAACAAAATTGTAGTACAAGCAAAACCATCGCAGCGGGCGGTGCTTCCGACTGTTAAATAACAGAAAAACTCACAGCATGCTGACACGGAAAATTCGGTAACCTAAATTACACACAAATTATCAAGGCAAATAATTTATCACTTTTTAATCTATTTTAATCTATATTATTTTTATAAATTATTGTAAAAGCCTGAATTAAACGTATTTTATTTTTTTATTAATACTTAATTATAAAAAGAATTATGTTAATCGGTTCAGCTGTTATGGAATTTTGCCATTCATTTTTATATTATAGATTATAAAGTTGCAAAGTTTTGTTTGTTTGTATGCCCTATCTCGACTAAAACTATCTGTCTAAAATGTAACAAAAAACTTTTAGGATTTATCTACGTTATCGTATATAACAACACGTTGTGACTAAGGGAAAAATGTGTTTTTACTTTTTACACATTGTAGAGGGAGGTTGTGCAATAAATTTGCACAGGATGACACGGGTCAATGAACGCGATGAATGAACTGAAATTTCAGTTTTAGCGCCTTGTGTAAAGGTTTTTGCAAGCTCCGACCTAGCCGCCCGTGACTACGCGCTAATGTCGTTCAGATCTATAGTTTAAAGTGATAAAAAGAGTTTATGCTTAAATTATCGATTTGTTAAATAGTTGAAAATTTACTTATTTTCTTAAATAATGAGTTTCTCTTAGGCAGGTGCTTGGCCGTGGTCAGAAGCTTGCCAGATTATTATCCTAATTGATATTATAAATGTGAAGGTTGAGTGTATGGATGTATGTTTGTTATGCTTTCACGCAAAACGGCTGGACCGATTTAGTTGAAATTTGGTATGTAGATAGGGGAGGATTCCGGAAATGAAAACAAGGCAGATTAAACCACTGGACACGGGTAGTTGAAATAATCTTTAAAATAAAAATTGATTAGCGATGAGTTGTACATCTCGCGGTTCACAGTTCAAGGCCCGGCATAGCTCGTGACTTGAAACCACACATTACAGCAATTACTCAAACTGTTGTAACCATTTGTGTGATGAGCCAAGTGCCAACCTTGAGAGGCCTGGGAATTTTGACTTCATACCATTGAATGATTGTTATTTCTTATATTAAAAAAATAAAATTATTTTTGTCTTACTGATAAGTGAACGACCTCATTGACTTAAATAGCGTTTAATAGTCTATGATAAAATAATATTCTATTCTATCAAGAATAGGTATGTCTCAAAATACATACACGAGTGTTTTATTTTACTTTAATAAGGCTTTGAAACGCTTATTGGCAATAGCATAAAGTGCATAATGAAATAGTCGTGTATTTAAACAGCCTTGGGGTGCTTCAAGAAGACACCTTTTTAAAAGGTCGCCAACCCACTCGAGAACTGTCTCCACGAGTGTTCTTGAGCGGAGATGACCACTTTCCATCAGGTGGCTCACCTGCTAATTTGGCCGATCAGTTATAAAAAAATTTTTACGTCGGCGAGAAGACGGGACAGCCTGTTCTAAATAAATTCATAGCAATTAATGTCTGGATCCTTTCCGATACCTATCCCATTAACAATAGTTAGAATTCTTCCAAAATGTACCTCGGTCATGCTTTCACCAAAGGATTGAACAAGCTTTCTTTGTTACAGGATGAAATGCAAGCCTGGAGTCCAGTCCTTACCAACATAGCGTTACTTATCATAGCGTCAGTGCACTGCCTGGTTTGCATCATCTCCATATACTACCTCTCGAAGCGGGTGTGCTCGTGCTTCAGGCCTAAGCAGCCATTCGACCATAACCAGTTCGACCCAGCCTTCAAAGCACCTTGCGTGTTCCACGTGGACGAGATCAAGAAAGCCCAGGAGTTGGAGAGATTGAGGGGACACGAGCTGTGTAAAGAGTTGGAAGCTAAGTTGCAGGGCGATAAGAAGAAGGTAAGTTCTTTGTTATAAGACTATTTCTTGCTTTATGGAGGTAGAAATTGGCTGTTTTTGTAGGAGTATTTTTAATGCGGCTTTTATTTAGAACTATACTAGTACGTAGAAAGCGCGTCAGTCAACTGGCCGTTATGCTTCAATAGTTTGATAATGCTTATGTGAGTGAGTTATAAGGATAATTCTTATGTGTAACATATCAAAATAAATATTATAAAAGTGAAAGTTCGTTTGATTGTATAAATGGATATATGTTCGTTATTCTTTCACGTAAAAACAGCTGGACCGATTTAGTTGAATTTTGGTATGTAGAAAGGTGATACCAGGAACTACGCGAATAAAACCACAGGGAATAAAAGCGATTCAGAATTCGGTCCATTCGAAGCCATAAGCATGCTAAATGTTAATGTTTAATTAGATATCAGACACATCCCTCCTTAAAATGTCTTTGTAATTAGCTGTAATATTCTCTTAGGAGGAGGTGCAGCAGTTCGGCAGCGCGAACAGCAAGGAGCACTTGGTGAGCCGGTGGCTGGGGCGGCAGGCCAGCACGGTGCCGCGGCCGCGCCGCGCCGGCGTCCGCAAGGGTAGAAAGCCGGCACCTGTAGTGCTGTTGCCGGCACACCCAGCCAGCACGGTAAGTCTTCTTTATCTGATTTAATTATGATATCGATGTTTTACGAGGAAAGGGAAGGACTATCCATGGACTTGGTCTTCCGTCTAAGTAAGAGCATCGTAAGCCGTCGTCAAATTGAAACTCTAAACTTGAAGTATTATTGATGACTTTGTAGTTATTCAAGAATATAGATATATTCTACGTTAGAGTACAGATGTACTCTACATTACTATTTACTACTAAATATTTATGTTGATATAAATAGATGATAAGACAGTTATTGTTTAAAGATAACTTATAGGTTTTATTGCTTATCATTTCTGATTTTAAAATCGAATTTGTAAAATGTTCGTGTTGTTAATATGATTGCAATGATTAACACAATTCGACTTAGAAGAATATCATTCAATGAAAGTGACGATTTTGTGTCGAAGTGTTTTTATCTGGCAGTCGTAAACCATTTTGTTCTGAATTCGTCTCACAACTCACTCTTACAGAATATTTATATTGTGTTTGCGGATAGAAAACAGGCCCAGTGGGTCACACGAACAAATGGAAAAGTACCTACGAGTATTAGCTTCAAGATAATCTTTATTGAATATAAAGCTGAAGATATTATTGCTGATAATCTTAACTTGAGGTCTTATTTAGAGCATTTGATAAAATTTATGACTAGTGCTGCAGGTTTTTTAACTTTATACTTAGATCACACAAGTGTCTTATGCTGTGTCACCGAAGCTGCGTCAGGCGCCTTTTCATGAGTCTCTAAAATGCACATACTGTTACTTCTGGTTGATTTATATATTGTTATTGTTAACTCTCATGTATCTACGTTTGTACGTTTTTGGGCGTGTATTTTTGTCTGAATAAATTCTCTTACCGACACTAAATAGATATTTTAAAAGAAGCATATTATATACGGTCGTATTGAGCATATATACGCTCCTCCTTTCTTTGAAGTCGGTTAAAATATAATTTTGGCCTAAATTACAAAACGCAAGATAATAAGCTATAAATAATTTTATAAGTAATATTTAGGAACTTAAAAAGTAATAAATGCTTCGCCTGCATGTTAGCATGGCATTATTGATTGACAAACAAGCCAAGAATGGCCGTAAACAATTAGCATCGTGCCGCGAGCGCCGGAACAATGCAGGAAGGCGTCTCGACACGCTCTCGTAAACATCGCGACGTGTAGAGCTAACTATTCCACTAACCACTACACACTACTCACTGCCTACTAACCATTGGTATTCTTTAACTTGTCATTTCAACTAGCTACACCAAATAAAAGCCATAGTCAAAAGTAGCTTTAATTAACTAGGCTACGTATAGTAGCACTTGAATCGTCATGGTATTATGTACAAAACATATACCTCTGGTTCGGAAGGCATCCTCTACAGACAAGAACCTGATAGTTGCTCTTTTAAAAATAAGTAGATGCAATTAATATAATGCAATGCAAAATAGACTTGTGCCAAATTCGAGATATATATCGCTCGAAAAGTAAAACAGGAACTAAACCTATTATCCTGGAATTCATGAACGTATTAATCCGCGATCAATTTCTTATGTTTGTGAGAAAATACAATAAGAACAATAGTAGTAACAGGATAAATTCATCTCTCTTTGGAATATCGGGACCAAAAACACAAGTATACATTTCGGAAAGCTTGATTCCACAAACAAAAAGACTTTTTATGAAAACTAAGGATATATGTAAACAAAAAAACGTTAAATACTGCTGGACTTCCTATGGATTTATCTATATAAGGAAAAATGATGGTAGTTCCGTTACCCGCATAAACACAGAAGAAGACCTACTGAAATTAAATGAAGATTGACTATTTTTGGAGAAAATTACATGTATATTAATGGCATGTATATTATATGTAAATATTATGTATAGTTACTTTAAATTTAATAGAAATATGCTGCTTTATTTATATACTCCTATAAAGTTTCTATCAAATTTGTATAAAGTATGCTTAGCTGGTATTAATAATTCTCAATGTAACAATTTTGTTTATTACAAAGTAATAAGTAATCAGTTAAATATAATATGTGTAAATTTACTTTTTTGGAACTTGTTTATAAGAAAAATTACACTGTACACACTAAACACATTACACTACTCAATAAAATACTTTATTACCTACATATTTAGCAAGGTTTCACCCATTATACAAACACGAACGTGCGGTCATCTTTCAATAAGTTTTTTAACAAAAATTTCAAAAAATCTTGTACAACCACACTTTCTGATAAAAAATGATCACCAATGTTCTGATAAAAAATTATTCCTTTACTTGGTACTGAAATCTCGTCCAATGTTTCTTTATCTTAACATAAAATTAAAATTAAGTCTTACTATTGCGTCGTATATATCCCTACATAATGTATTATGGCTAATCATGCAAATGATTTAAATAGAGATTTAGACAACTACTTGGTATCCAAAGCAACTATATGTAACACTGAACGGGTTCAGGATATTGTTAATAAGGAGACATGTAAACTTACCATCTTAACGCAGAACATTCGAAGCATATCAAAAAATTTACCGCAACTGGAATTACTACTAAAACAAATTGTTATAGATATGGATATTATTATACTAACGGAATGTTGGTTAAAACAACTACCAAGTATACCCACGCTGTCTGGTTATAAATTTTATGCCACAGAGCATTGTTGCTCACAAAACGAAGGAGTAGTTGTCTACACACGCAACATATTAATGGGGGTCACAGTCTCGGAAGCTAACTTAGAAGATGCGAATGGACTCCTTATCAAACTAAACAACAGCACAGCAATAATTGCCATATATCGATCCCCAGCAACTCGTTTAGTAGGAAATTTTTTAGAATCGCTCTGTAAGCTACTTTCTACCCTTACCACCTATACGAACATTATTATCATGGGTGATATAAATATTAATATAATTGAGACTAGCACCGACCCAAGAATGGAGGATTATCTCAACACTATGGCTATTCATGGGCTTCTACCGGCCCATAGGTTCCC
Organism: Eurema mandarina; assembly: GCA_018238005.1. NCBI lineage: Eukaryota > Metazoa > Arthropoda > Insecta > Lepidoptera > Pieridae > Eurema > Eurema mandarina. The sequence goes on from DWAJ01002825.1 coordinate 15,453, forward strand.
AACTCGTGGCAATAATTCGCTCGATCATGTCCTACTCAAATCTCAGCTTTCCTGTAGTGTTGCAGTAATCAACTCCTCCGTAACGGATCACACTGCCGTTTTATTATGGATGGATAAAATTAAAATTAATAAGACAAAATCCATAACGGTAAGCAGAATTAATTATGATAAAGTTTCGAATCAAATAAAATCTAAAGATTTTAGCGACATCCTTAAATTAACAGATGTGAATATTGCCTCTGAAGCGCTAACTCGTTATCTACAAACTGTTATCCAAAGTAATGTTATATACAAAACAATCTCAAGGAACTTTGTGGCAAAGAAACCATGGATTACACCGGGCCTGTTGCGCTGCATCAGGAATAGGGACAGAATGCATATGAAACTTAAAAAACAATCTGAAAATCAATATCTTAAAATAATCTACTGTCGATATAGAAACTTTTGTGGTAATATTCTTAAAAAGGTAAAACAGGAATATGAAAAATCTGAACTAAGCAAATGTAAGAAGAACGATAAACAAACTTGGAAGCTTATTAAGGATTTCACAAATATCTCATCGACCAAAACGGACAACTCGGAGCTCTTGAGGCATGGTCAAACCATTAATGACATAAATAACTTCTATGTTAATGTTGGGAAAAAAATGGCAGAAAATGTACTGAATCATGCGAACACAAGAGTAAACGATCAACGCTGTTTGCATATCCACCAAACTGCCCGTGACTCAATGGCCCTAAGAGATACGGATATATATGAGGTAAGTGATATATTAAACAATCTAAATGCTGAAAGTGCCACAGGATACGACAACATCCCCTCGAAAGTCTTTAAATTTTGTAAAGAGTCTCTAGCTCCGATTCTTGTTTAT
>DWAJ01002826.1:0-16320 GCA_018238005.1 Eurema mandarina
TTTCCCTTATCCATTTGAGAGTAGACATAGTCTACGTGCGCGACCAAGTTGGTGGTGGTGGAACGAGCGATACGAAATCCATGCTGGCTATTATGTAGTTGATGACAGATCTGCTTATTAATGCGATAAATAAAGAGATTAAGATTTAGAACAGTTAATTTTTGTGTTTTTAAATTTATAAAATATTGGATTTTCATAAATGAAAGGTATTAGTTATATAATATATCGTATTTAATAAATATCTGATAGTAAGGAATAAAATAATATAAAACTATGTTTCTAAACTTAACAATAATTATATCACTCTTCTATGTACAATATGTACAAAATGTATTATTAATTCGTTCTGTTATTCTTGTCAAGTCAAGCAGCCACTTCATATCCTTACTGCCGTTGACATCTTCATAGTAAACTATTTTTACCACTAAAAGTGTCGCTTAGTAAATCTATATTCCAATTGGTCACTCTTCATCTTCCTCAAACACCAGTTTCTTAGCTTTAAGACCAACTTTTCTTCTGACAGCCGTCTTTCTAGGCGTTGACTTCACTGCACTTTCAACTACGGGAGTTGGTTTCTTTTCTGGTGAAAACTCCACATGGGGAAACGGCAAATTTGTTCTACAGGCACAAATCGGCGTTGATGTAACAGGACGACTCATTATTGACAACTTGCGTTTTTTAGGAAGAGAATTATACTTCTCAATACGATCGCCGAGCAACTCGCAAATTTGAGACAAACTCATTTCCATGGTTGCTATAAATATAAGTACTAGATGTGCACTAAACAACAGAGAGCGGTTAACTGATGACCTTTCCAAATATCTCAATATTTTATAGCAAATTCAAATGTGTTTTTAATTAGTTGATTTTATTAATTGCCAGGCTAATCATTGGAAAAATAGTTTAATTATCTAATGATGAGTGCGAAGTAAATTCATCTTTGGGTAATTAAATTGTCGATTAACTAATGACCATAACACCCGTGAGATAAACAGTTTACGGTTCTCAAGCGAAGATGTTTTTAAAATGTTGTTTACTTGTACTTGAAGTAAATATTATTGTGACGGACATTTAATCAAATATATATTTACAATACAGATACACAATGCAATTATAATAACAAGAAGTAAGCTGAATCGTGCAACTTATATAAAGAATATGCTTCGTAAGTTTTAAAATAATTATAAGTAAAGAAGAAATGAAAATTTTAAAAACTTTATATATACTTCTCAACGAAAATAGCTTTTTTGTTACTTTAACATTAAAGTTATATTAAAATTTAAAGATATGTACCTACAACTTAAATATTTAAATAAGGATATTGTTCCTATGAACCCGCTGTTTAATTACAAAACCTCTTGAAACTAAAATATTTAATCAGCTCGTTAATTGTATTCTCAAATAACTATATTTTTATCATTATTTTATCTTCTCCTCGTTTTAATTGTTACCTTAATTTTTCATATTGAATGTGTTACTACTTTTGTTATCGAGACAATAAGCGAAGACCTATTAAAAGACAATCACGTGTCACGTCTGGTTCTTAACAAAATATATTAAATAAAAGTATAAAAACAAAAAAAAACGTTAACCTATCTTGTATATATCTATGATGAGAACTTTGCACCATAAGGTATCTAAAGTGATCTCTTCCTGAATCAGCGAACGCATCAGCGTATGCGCATGAGCCTTAGCATGATACAAAATAAATCGTGACCACTGTCTTCATAAATCATCTCTAGCTAGCTATTGTTAGTTTAGATTCTCTAAACAGGTGGGCTAGCATTTATGTGCTAATCTGATTCAAAAAGTTACAAGCACCGTTTATCTCATTTTAATACAATATTTATAGACAGAACATGAAATTTAGCCCGACTATTATTTTAATATCGTGATTTATCGTATGCCATTGTAATGGTTGGTTTATGCTGTCGGTACTTAACATATCCCTTCTAAAAGTAGGTAGTCATCATATTATAAACAAAATATTTAATAGACTGTGGGTACCTAGTTGAAAATAAAAAGAATTATTCTATGGTAGGTTCTATTACGCATCAATTATGATGTATGTATGTATATTAGTTATGACGTTAGGTAGTTGGATGACGTTATTGGTAGATTGTTAGTTCTACAAAAATTGTTATAAAATTGTTTAATAGTACCCACATTTTATTAAATTTTACCTATGTTGGTGTCCGTATCAATAACGGAGTATATTACGTGTATATGAATGTTATGACTAATTACAGCTTAATTAATCATTAACTACCATTCACCTTAATGAATAAGCCTATCAATGAATTTAAAATACCGGTTTGTATCGGAAGTAAGGATTTAGATCAGATCGAGCCATGTGTATGTAATCGATGCACGGGGTATCTCATATCCTTGTCATTATGATCCTGCGTCTAATTAGTGATTTAAACCAGGAAACATACGAGTTTATCTCAGATAAAAGGCAGACGGTAACATAAGACTTACTTAGGCTGCTTTAGGACCTACTTAGGTGCTATGTCGAAGCTCTAAAAATAGGAATATAACTTTTGATTCAGTCATTCATAGAAAATGTAAGAAATTTAAGTTTTTAAAACCTCATAAGTAAAGTGCTGTCAGTTTCAACTTTTTAAGTGATTATATCTATTGGACAATACCAAAACTCTAACGGATATGTTAATACGTATACTTCTCTATGTGTTTTAGTTTGCTTAAAACAAGGGTTTTTTTAATCTTTATTTTTTAGGACTTTTAGCCTTAAAGCCATGTCAGCCCCATTATCAAAAAAATACAATTAATGAAAAGACAACTTATTTACATATGTCAATTGGAAACCTAAATAAAAATTTTGCCTGGCTTGATGCTGGATATGCCAACACTGTTTGCACCGACATCAAGCATATATGCTGTATGGGTATGTTATCGTTTAAAGGCATAAATTTATGCTATTACGAATTATATAAGAGCAATATTATGATAATGTAATTAAGTTAATACCAATAACCATCTTCCGCGATAATATAAACATTCATCGTAATTGAAATCAAGCTGAATAAACACGAAATCCGCAATGTATGACATATCGGTGTGTTTGTTTAGAGGATAGCCATTAGCCAACTGACTGACTATTATTGTTCCAGTTTCATCGCCATCGCTACCCAGCTCACACATGCGGAAACCTCGCATACGGAAGTGGGATTGCCGGTAAGCAAACTTTGTATGAAATGGCTGATTTGGGTAAAATATTGGCCGTTCAACTTTATAGCTTTATAACATTTGTTTAAAGCTATGGATTAGGACAGTGACCATTTAATATGAACAACTCAAACATCACTTGTTATAGATTTATACTAATCTAGTAATTTTCTATTTGTTATTGAGTTAAAAATAGCATGTTACATAAAGAACACCACTTACTATGTTTCTTCTAGATAACTTGATAATTTTGAAGTATATATTAAGTAACAAGCAAAGTCACAGGCAGCACCTAGTAGATACCTATTATAAAATATATTGAAATGTGATATTGATTAGATCTAATGCCAAATGAATGAATTAACATAAGAAGGCCAATTGTTTGACAGGTATCGGATGCCACATCCGATTTTTTGAGCGACGTTATTTCAAATTGATCAGTGTATCATTTATTTATTGAATTAAGCAAACTTATCAATACCATTGGGAATTCGAATATATTAAGCTAATGCGATCAGAAAGCTTTGTAGTTTGCGGAATAATGTGTTGCCGCTTGGAATAAACATAGGTATATTTATTCCAAGGATGTTACATTTAGGCTTTTTTTTTTGCAATTACTAAACTATTTGCCTTCTTCATGTTGCAATAAATAAATTAGGATAAATTACTACTTATCATAAATTCGGTTAGAAATTTAATAAAATCTCAATTAATGTAAAGTGAAGACGATTGTTATTTGTTACGTTATTGATTCCTTATAGGAAAAATGAGAATTGGACAATAGTATTACAAATCAAAATTTTATATCATTCCCCAACAGGGTATACAATCTATTAGACACTGCCTTATAAGCAGTGTGCCTATAGCTAATTACAGAATCATTAGAACCATGATTTTTACTCGTTCTTGCACAATTCGCCAACGCTTCAAAAGTTAAGGAATTTAAAGTATAATTTATAGGTAATTACAAGTGCTTGCCCTTTCGGTCAGTGGCGGCTTCGCCTAATGTCACATGTTTCATTTGCTAAGCGGAATACTTTGCTTACGTCAATGACCTATCAATGTTACCAATCAATACAAATCGACCAGTCGTAACAAATGTACGAGAGAAATGCTTTTATAATTTCGTTAAAAATATGTGTCAAGAAAATCGTAAGCTTCTTAAAGATTAAGTGCATGGGTTATGTAGGAGTTTAATTCCTACTATTTTCTTAATGTTTACTTTGCTAACTGAATACTATTTAAAGGACATTTACTAAAGGCTAACTTCACTTAACGTTCTACAAACCGAGTAAATGTTTGATTTTTGAGTGACTAACAATCCTATGACAATACCTATGTCAAAATATATACTGACTTAAAAAATAACTTTTAATAATCTAATTTCAGCACCAAAGCGAGATATCGCGAACGAATCTAACGAACGCGTACGCGTGGAGTTCGTGGGGCAGTTGGGGCGCGTGCTCCAAGACCTGTGGCGGAGGAGTGGCTGTTCAGGAACGACAGTGCCTGCCACGAGACCCTACCAGGTAAAACTTAGTAGAAACACATGGTTATATTGATAGTACATCGATGATACATGGATCCGATCCTGAGTAGTAAGCGTCCGCAGTCTGGATCACTGTCGGCGAGCTACGTGCCTTTCGGATTTCTGTTGATTATACTTAGATGAGTGTGGGACATAACTGTATGAGCATATATCTTTTAACCCTATATAAAATAAATACGGACAGTGCATATCTACCATTATGCTCTTGGTATATTATTGTTACTTACATATCGTTTCACTGTCCTTTTAAGGTCAAGTTAAGGTTTATAACAAAATAGCTTAAAATAATAATAAAAAAACAATTCCCTTTAATATAACTTAATGATATAATGATGGTTATTTAACTTTTAAAAACATATTACGGTACCTACAATAAAAAATCAATTAAGCATAATGTGCTCTTCGAAAACAATATGATAATGTCGTAACAGGGAAACAAACAAATGGACACTTAAGGAAGATTATTGGAGTAGGTGCGTCGTTACTCTTTATTATTTCGTTATTTATAGTTACGTCTATAATATAAGTTTTGTACTGATTTTAATAGGAAATATAATTTTAACTAAATTACGAATAAAATATTTTAATAAAGAGTTATTAATATTTTAGATGTAGGTTGAGTCGAGTACGAAAGAATATTAAAATTAAAAATGTTGTAAGCACTAAAATATATTATCAATACAAACAAAATAATCATATTAGGTAAAAAAGTTTAATTTTTAGATGTTTTGTCATGTTGAATGAACTATAGGTGTGTGTCGTATAATTACGTTAAAGTATACCTAGGTACTTATTATTTGGATATGCAATCGAGTTTAATGTTCTATAACAAGATTTTTTTTCTTATTATCGACGTGTCATGATCGTTTCATTATTCACGTCGATACGAGTAATTAACCGACGCGACGTTCTTTATCAACCTATTATAAAGTTCCTATCAAGGAAATCAACAGTAAATTAAGGTTTACGAAATAAAATTTCCCTATATTACTATTAAATATTTTTTTTTTAATTTTTTATAGTCCCTTTTTAAATTAACTTTTCATCAAAAAAACTTATCAAAAAATAAAAGCTAAATTCCCCTGTGTTATGTTTCTGTATTGACACTTTCATTATTTTAATAATAAAATTCTTACATAAAAATAACATTCACAATTTTACCGTAGTAGGTACATTTAAGTAATACATCCGATGATTTCGTCGCGCGGTGCGCAGGCGATCATAGATCACAATGATATCTAATGATACGCCGCTAGATCGATAAAGGATCTATGGATCTTCGCCCACCGCGGGAGAGCCATACATACCGTATACGTCCAAGATGATAATACTATCGGTTCTCGATCAATTGTCACCATCGAATTTCAATCGAAAAATAACCTAAAAGCCAATTAAAAAATAAAAATATAGATAGCGTGTCCTAAGCTACATTAAATTTAAAGATATTTCTATATAACTACGAACGTTATTGTGGTTTAAAATATTATAACATTAACAGTGCAATAAAAAATCAAATAAGATCACATACAAATTTGTTCAGGTTTAATAAGAGCGGCTTCTAATATTTCCTAAGACCTGAAATCAACGAATTAAGACTTGGGAAATAAAGTACCTATTTTTTCCACATAAAACAATAAATATATATTTTGTATAAATATCTATACATAGTTTCAAGAGCACAGCTTCCTAAGAAGGTTGTTATGTTGTGACAAAATAAGATTATTCCAATAGTAAGGGTCGTCGCAGCGTGAGAGTCCACGCTAGCTTTTGTAGTTGAGACTTCATAATTTACCTCTTTCACGTCTCTGCCGCGGAAAAAAGTACCTACTACAAATAAGATATTTGTTATCTGTACAGTCGACTTAAAAAGTATGTTAACACAAGAATTTTCGTTCACTGTAATTTTAAAATTACTTATAATTTAAGACTTCAAAATTATAAAACGGCTTTATTAGAAGAAAAAAATTATAAAGCTGCTTTTTAGTTCGAAGTCGTTTTATTTTTTTATATTAAAAATTGACTATTGTTTAATATTTATTTTATTTATTTGAATGATTGCAGGTATCTAAAACCTCATTTCTAAAATATTGTGAAGTTATATTTTTTACCAAGCGTATACGTATACGTGCTAATTTGTATGAATGCTTCTTATAAATACAGATACATTCAAACTAGCGGACAGTAGGTACGAGATTTCTACGTTACTGTACAGTTTATGAAGTCTTAAACTTCTAAATGTATGTAGAACAGTTCGCTAGAGTTAACTAGAAATTATAGTAAATTCTATCGCAGTACGTAAACACTTGAAAACACTTCAAAGCCAGACACATTTTGACACAAATTAGGGCTCATGTGTTTGTCATTTCAACTTTCAAGTTTCCCTCGCTTTGGAGCCTATTTCTCAAACAATGTTTTTATATCATGGCAGGCAACTGAGCAGGGGATATGCCTGACGATACCTAAAAGTACGTTTCTAAGAATAAAGGTGAGGTTTCGTGCCAGAACGGATAAAAGTTTGGCATAAAGGAAGGGAGAAAGGGAAAACGGTACCCATTGAGGTCGCACTTATCGAACGAAATGCAAGTACATCAGTAATGATAGCATTACTTGGTCCAATGTTTTCGCTTGTTTTGTAACTAACTGGTGCTACGTAAGAGCTAGAATTTAATTTTAAACAAGGCTTATTCAATATTTAAGGAAATATGAATAAAAGTCATATCTACAGTTCACACATCAACTTTATAGAGTATGTTTTTGCCTAACAATATTTATAAAGTTCAAACATTTCTTATAGTCTTGTTCATTTGGTAAACAAGACTCTTTAGGGTTCGATCGGCGATCGAGAAGTCTCATTGATGAGATCAAACTTTCACATTTCTCACGTATCGAATTATTTTGTAAGTTTTTGATTTCTTTGACGAAGTGCATAGGTTAGAACCAACACTTAGTAACGATTTCAACCTAATTTGTCCATGATAAGATAATTTTTCAAACAAAAACTATAGGACAAGAAAGTATATAATTACTATTGAACTCCCCCAGACATGTATAATACTGTTGCTCAATATCAGGCAATATCATAAAAAAATAAAATTAAAATAATAACCGCTATATTGGCTTTATAAAGTATATTTCAATCAATTTCAGTTTTATTATTTTTTTATGGCAACTATATTATACGTGTCCATTGTCCATCCATATGATTACGTCGCAAAATAACAACCGTAACCAATGTCTCAAAATTGAGAACTCAATATTAACTTTCCCGCCTTCCACTTTAAGCAGTTCCGAATATTCATTAGAGGCATTTCGGCAACGCGTTGACCCCCGCCCTAACAACATATCAAATTAAGGTAATATTGTAGCGTACAAGTGCTGTACGAGCTACATCGAACTTTGATTGACGCACAATAATTTGAAGACCTTTTGCTAATGCACGATTCTTATCTTTGTTTGCACCGGTTTAAGATTTCTGTGTGAATGTTTGTTTGGGCCATTAGCGTAGTTGCTGAGTCAGCGTGTATCGTTTTGAAGCGGCGCTCGTGTTAACAAGGCATCGCACTTGATTATGCACTGACGGGACATAATTATTGCTTGTTGTCTATAACATGATAAGAGAACACGTGTCCGAAATGTTATTTATAAACTTTAAGAATTGTTTGTTAAATATTTTTGTTGAAGATACAAGTCTCAGGGATTCTTTTACTTTTAATCATTCAGAGGTCATTGACCATAGAATTCTATAGAAGCGAACATAAAAATATTTGCCATAGAATTTCATCGATCATTCAGAGTTAGTATTTTGCTAGCATATGTTGACAGACCTTCAATAAAGCAATACACGACGTATTTAACTCGTTTTAACGCGTTTTAGTAGCGGAACTAAATGTTTCCGACGTTATTTTACGATTATTTGAACAGACTACACACGTCACTGAAGCAATAAAGTTAACAACAAAACGTTTTGGTGCAAATCGGTATTTCAGTTTCCGAAACGCTGATGTCATTATTATTGAAATAATTGAATCGAAATTAATGAATGTGCCTATTCATAAAGATAATGTTATATGAATAACCTGCTTTTATATAAGTATATAAACTAGGACTTTTCTTCCATGAATCTTAGATAAAAGTATTGCTCGTACATCAGATTATCGTAATTTTACGATTTATAGTAGTCTACAGTTCCTAATTGTATTGAACTTATTAGATTCTACACCTTATATTAGTGGGTAATGTATATGGAGAAAGAGAATGGAGAGGTAGACTGAAAACCTTTGGTTGCGTAAAATCAATATTTGCGGGTATAATCTGTCAAATCTCTGTTTTATATAGTGTAAAGAAGAAAGTAGTTAGAATGAAATGAAATTATTTGATTGATTGATGATGAAATGATGAAAAGACTTTTTTTTTGAGTAAATTTGAAACAATTACCTTCAGAAAGTCATGGTGCCTACCACCGGTTCGGGAACTAACCCGGCGAGAAAAACCAGCGTAAGAAACTCACACGGGTCCCACACTTTTTATCAAAAAAAGGGGAAAAAAATCATCATGAAAGTTAATTTAGTCATTTCTGCATATGCTTCATTTAATAGATAAACCTCCTTATTTCATTATTCTTTGGTATTCAAAATTTGAAAACACAAACCTCATCAAATAACATACAAGTTCCAATACACAAACGTTAATACAGCATGTAAGAGCTCATTACAGAATCGATCAAATAAACGCACCGAAATTCCTCTGTGATTGAATACGCGTAGGTTATTAGTAGGTAATCCTGATGACACACGTATAAGTAATTGTTTCAGGCTAGGCATCGGTTTCATCGCACCGGGGAGCCACACTGCTATTGTTTCGCTTATAATTAATACTATGGAATGGTTGCATCATCGAGCCTTTATTTCTATCTAATGACGATACTGTTTAAGCTCTTTGTTATTAATATTGCGTTATTGCATTCGTTGGTTGTTTATTTTTAAGTGTTATTTTAAGGGGAGTTAATATTAGTATTTGATGGCCCGAAATGTAATGTTTGTGTTGTGTCTAATATAGTCTTAATTCTACAATAGTCATTAATTAGTCCGATATACCGAAATGAATTTTAAAAGGATATTAACTTTCTTTACAATTTTTTTCGTATCCCACAACGCGATAGCGTAAAGAATTTTTAACAATGTAATCCATTGCTTATCGAGAAATACACATAATGAAACAAACAATAGTTAATAAAAAATCTTGTCCCAATCTACACAATAAGTGGCCGAATGCTTCGTTTCTATACCATCCTTTTATATTACTTGATTTTTTATAACTTCTTCCTTCCTGTTTACAGATGGCGTCGCAGTCGGAAGAGGAGGAAGCTACCCAGGAGCACTGATCGTTTACGAAGAGCTCGGAATGTCAATGTTCCCGACTGTCCGGGCCTGGCCAGGCGCTACCATGAATGCAACACTGAGGTAGGTCTATATTATATTACTAGCTGTTGCTTGCGACTTCGTCCCCGTTGATTTATTTTTCCATTATTTCTTCGCTCCTATTAGTCGCAGCGTGATGTTATGTACCCTAAAGCCTTCCTCGATAAAAAAATAATTTTTCAATTCGAACCAGTAGTTCCTGAGATTAGCGAGTTCAAACAAACAAACAAACTCTTCAGCTTTATATATTAGTAAGTATAGATATATATTATTTTCTAGACTAATATTATAATGTCAGTTTGTGAGATGGTACAAGGTTTATAGTATTTGTATATACCTACTTTTAATTTATTGAACTGATTAGACAACTACAGTAGACCACAGAATGTGTCGAAAAAGATGGGCCGTTGTTTAAGACGTATTTAGGTATTTATTATTCAAATTGATATAAATTTAAATTATAGAGATATCGAATCAATTCTTATTATTTATTCTTTCAACATTTTTGGATCTTCGAGTACTACTAATGGCCTTTTCTCAACTATTCAATAATAAGTGGCATTTCGATTCTCAGCCTTGTCCGGGGCCAGTACGGGACTCCAGGGCGCAGCAGTGCGCGGTATACGACCGCCGACCGTTCCGGGGAAGATTCTATACCTGGGTGCCGTATGTCGATGGTAAATCAGCTTTGTATATACCTAGTAAAAATAAAATACAATCAATTTTAATATGGATATTATCAGATAATTCGACTATTCTGATGTTGTTTACTTAATGTATGACAATATGTTGTTTACTTTTCGTCTGTTGTTTAAAATGTTTAGATAGGGCTAACCTTGTATTGTAGTATTTGACTTCTAAACTAGCAATGTTGAATTTAAAGACTTTTGTTACGACAGCGACTAACTGTTTACAACAAAAAACAATCTTAAAACAAGATTAGTAATTTGGAATAATTTTAATAAATACAAATGAAAATGATACTTTATTTTTATTTTAAAATTGTAAAACTTCGTTACTACGTAAATTAAATGTTTTCTTTTCAGTAATCTTATATGTAAGATGTATTTTTCTGGGTAACTTTTATGGCAACATTTTAAGTGGGTGTAATAGCCCCACCCACTTCGTCAAATACGCTTATGAGAAATCAATAAGTAGTCTTTTCTCAAAGTAAAAATCCAATAAATCACTCACAATCACATTGTGTGGGGTTACCGGAAACAAAACTTGTTCCAAAAATCTCAATTATGTCAATGTATTTTTGTATTGTTTAATCTTCAAATTATACTATACCAGCGAGCCGCCGCGGCTTCGCTCGCATATATTATGCATGTATTGTACATAATATTATAAATCTTCCTCTTGAATTACTATTAAAAAACCGCATGAGAATCGGTCGCGTAGTTTTAAAGATTTAAGCTATTTAGACAGATGTTTAACCTACGATAAATGTACAGTCGACTACAAAAGTATATTGACATATTTCAAGTTTCAAATCATCTAAATCTAAAAGATCCTTTAAATAAATGGCGTAATAGAAGTTTCATAGAAATTATAGGAAACAAAAGTTCAACCAATTAAGTAATTATAAGTGTATCCTACACACACGATACAGTGCACTGTCAAAAATAATTATTTCATTCAATAAAATTATACAACTATATTATTATTTAATCTGTATTTCTGAATCTTTATCGTTTTCGTTACAATGTATCGATAATCGAGTGACGTCGTAGTAGTTGTAGTGATTGTTTGCTTCATGATGGCTCTTTCTTAGGTTCTTAAGTTAAAGTTTAAGTAAAACTTCAGAGTATAATAATAACGGCGTATAATCTGCTCCAATTACAAATAATCCAATATCATTATTTTCACAATGCTGACGTTTTTATAGCAACTGACAATTTATTTGCCATGCCACACAATTCTTTTAAGTTTGAATTTAAACATTGTAATAAACCAAGGAGGTTCGACTAATTAACTAATATTGCAATAGTTTTCACTATCTTGATTATTCTTTTCGACCATCTGCTCCGATATACAATGTGTAACAAAAATGCGCGGTAGTATTTAAAGATCGCAAAGAATACCTAATTTTAAATGAATGTATTAAAAATTTACTTCATTTGAACTTTTTATTATCAAGATATTGATTTTTTATTTCTATTGACTAGCATATCGATATTTAAATTTATCGACGCTACGACATCACCTTAGAGCTATCAGCTGTTACGTGTCAATGACCGCATGACTCTATGACAATGCATTTCATTGAAAAAGTTACTGCTGTCTCTGTCATTAGAAGTCGAAAAGTGATGTAACACTTTTGTTTTGATTTTCATATAATCGATTTTATTGATGAATTAATGAAATAAAATATCTCAAACATGTTTATTTTAATGCGGGGACTTGTATATAGACTATCTATGAGCATCTGAACATCACGCAAAAATATTACCACACATTTCTGTTACACGTTGTATATATTGTCCTCATTATTTTTCTAACAATGGATTATGACATAGGTAACGCGCCCTGTACCCTGAACTGCCGTCCTCGCGGGCAGCAGTTCTACGCGTCGCTCGCGCTGGTGGCGGACGGCACGCCCTGCACCCAGCCCGGCTACCGCGCCATCTGCGTCCAGGGCACTTGTAAGGTTAGTTCCACCATACAATTCGGGGCCGACGTTGCACTGGCGACTCCTCTGATGTTGCCCGTGTCCATAGGCGACGGTGACCGCTTACCATCTGGTGGCCCGTTAGCTTTTACGTAGACCTTACAAATTATAAAAAAAAAATTAAAAAAAACATTAATTTATCCTCAATGTAAATATTATATGTTCTGTATTGTTCTATATAGGAACCTTCTAAGTTGGATTCTTGTCAGTGCGGTCGTGGTTGCGTTGACTATATTGTTTGATTTAAATCTACACTTTATTGTACATTACAAAATGAGTAGGTACATGAAACACAAAAAAATAACATACAAAAGGCCTTATTGCTAAGTAACAATCTCTGCCAGGCAATTTATATTTTTTTTAAATGAGTAGAATTAAACTGACTATATAATATTAATAAAATAACAATAATTTATTTTCCATAATACGGTGATTTACAAAAAAAATTACCCAGGCTCCCAAGATAGTAAAGACTGTTTTGCAGGAGCCTGTGAGCCTGCGTGTAATTTTTATAATATTAACACAGATTTCTATATTTCAAATTTAAAATTAATGTTTTTTTTATTTAAATAAAAATGTATAACGTAGATATTCGTCCAGTTATTAGCTAGCGACATCTAGCGGCAAGTAGATCAAACTAGGTTATGTTCAACATTTCGCTATTATGTTCAACTTCATATAGCGAAAAGAGATTATAAATTATCAAGTACATGATCCCTACAAAAAACATTATAACTATTCCATAATGAGCAAGGCTCTTAGTCATATTATATAATATGTAAACCAGACAACAAAAGAATGTTAATGAAATCTAAATTTAAAATCATCTTTACACTACATAATATTTAAAATATTTTAATATTTATCATAATATTGGGTTTCTTTCATGATAAGAAAACACAATAATGGTAAATTGATAATTTCATAAGGTATTAAGTCATATTCAGAGAACACTAGGTCACAAAGTAATAGACACAGAGTTTAATTTTTAATGTTTTATAATTCGAAGTAGTCTCCTATATACTTATGCAATCTCCTGTAGGGACTTGATTCTTCAACATCTCTTTTCTATATTTTTATTTATATATCTATAAATGAAGGACTACTACATTCTTATTAATATTTGAGTACCGTTTCAATAATTTTATACCGCTCTTTAAAAACATATCTTATTTCGTCGATGTATACCGACGCATATTATTAATATAAAATGCAAAATGTAGTGATTAAGCATTCCTGAGCAAATTGCATCTTCACAAATATTAAATTCCAGCCCCTTATCAAATGAAGCTATCGCTTAAAAATTAGCCAATTAGCTAAATTCTTGCAAATCGAACAGTTAATGCTTACAAAGTCTCACGAATACTGCTAATGGGTCCACTTTCAAACAGGAAAATGTCTATTAAAACACCGTAATTTGTTCTACTATAAGCTGCAGTAAAACCACTCGTCTAGGCGCCTACAATTTACCGCGGTAATGCATAATTTTTCTAGATATAATTAATTACCTGCCGTCCTATTAAAGATAAGCACATAGCAAATATATGATATAAGAAATAGTTATGGGAATATTATATCACAGTTCGTTGATATAGACAGATGATGCTTGATTGGAATCATTTGAAATTGCTTACACGATAAGAAATAAGCTTTGCCCGAACATCAAGACCAATTTTAAGTTATTTATTCATATTGCCGTCCTATTAAATATAAGCACACAGGAAATATCAAATAAAAATAGTAACGGGAATATTATATAATAACTATTGATAGACTGCCAGATGATTCTTTGATTTAAATCATTTTGGATATGAAACAATTTATTTACATAAATAATCACATTCACTTAACAACAAAATCTTATTAAAGCAATTCTTTGTTATTCCTTATGCTGCGTTCATTAGCGTTAATTAAACAATATACGTTATTCAAATCTTTAAATTTCTTTAGTTCAGTAATTAATACAAATTAAAAATACGTGTGCTTAGAAATGGGTAAGCTTAGGGTCCAAATTTATGCAGACAGAGTCGCCAGCACGGCTAGTAAATAACAAAAATACAAGCAGGTAAGTGTCCGCAGCGAGTATCCGATAATGCATGGCTGCGGGCGTGCGCGGAGCTTTGTACATTTCACTGCGCTTGGCCATTAAACTATCAGTTTTGCGCTACACTCTATAAACTTGTGAGTTTCAAAACTGACGTATGTTATTTTAGATAATTTTAAGGTGACGTACCAAAAGAAGTAATGTGTTGAATAAACATACAAATTTAGTAAAAATAGGTTAAGCGGTTTTTCGAGGTATGTTAATTATAATCTACGAATGATAAATTCCGATAATTTGGCTTGAGCTTTGTACATTTTTCTGCGCTTGTCTATTAAATCGGTTTAGATTCATATTGATATACAGATGATTCATACACCAAGTGTGATATTTACATTTTATTGAATTATATAAAAGGAGACACTTTGCAAAAAGCAAACAAATCATATTACATTCTAATAAATTATCGTTATCGTCCTTGAATCCGATATCATGTTTTTCTACATTTGAATAGAAACCAAGAAAGCTAATATTCAAATCGATACAACTGTTCTTAAATTAAAAATCTTATTAAACCTAGCTGTGACTCGCGGTGTTACCCGCGTAGTTTCCGTTCCCGGGGCAATACCGGGATATGGAGCATCCTATCTTTTAAGTTGGATCAAACTGCACACGATGTGCAAATTTAATTTAAAATCGATTCAGTAGCAGTAGTAGTAGGAGTCAATTGCAGACAAACAACGTGACACGTAATCAATACATAGTATAAAACAAAGTCGTTATCCGCCGTCTGTCTGTCCCTATGTATGCTTAGATCTTGAAAACTAAGCAACGGATTTTGATGGGGTTTTCATAAATAGATAGAATGATTCTTAAGGAAAGTTTATATGTATAACATGCATACTATATTCGAGCGAAGCCGGGTTGGGTCGCTAGTTTATATATATTAAGATTTAGTAAAGACTCAACCTTCATGGCCAGACAGCCAGTCCCTACAGCGCTGATCCATCACTTGTCTTCGCGTAGGGAATTGTTAATGCTATCTGCAATTTCTTTAACTTTCCATGCGCAATGTATAAATTTATCTAATAAATAGATGGTTTATTTGCATAGCAAGATTCTATGGAACTGAATGACCTATTGATTGTATTGAAAACTCCATTAAAGCTTTTTTAATTAAATTAAAGAACCCATCTTTAGTACGATGAATCAAATTGAGAAATTTCTTAACGTACGTTGTTTCGTTTAGGTTTCATAGTATTACTTATTTAGTACAAGCGACCCGCCCCGGCTTCGCTCGGAAATATTGTGCAAGTATTATTGATATAAACCTTTCTCTTGAATCACTCTACTACCTGTATTAAAAAAAACCACATGACAATCGGTCGCGTAGTTTTATATTATTTTTGCAGTAGCTTAGGGACAAAGAAAGCGACATTGTTTCATACTA
>DWAJ01002827.1:0-16317 GCA_018238005.1 Eurema mandarina
GGAATAAATAATTTAGAACTGGTTAACCGGTAACGGTTAACTGGTAGAACGACCGCTTGGCGCAGTGGTAACACGACTGCCTTCAGCGCGAACGGTCATGGGTTCGATTCCCACATCGGAAAAATATATTTGTAATTTACATTTGTATTTTTCTGAGGTCTGGGTGTTGCTATGTATTGTATGTATGTATTTTCAAAAGAAAAGTATGTATATGTAATTTATTCCGTAATCTAGTTGCCATAACACAAGCTTCGGCTTAGCTTGGAACTCGATGGCGCTGTGTATAAATGCCCTGAAAATATTTATTATTTATTATTATTGTTAAAATACAAAATATAAAAAATAAACAATTCCAAATGAGAACCCCGCAAACGAATTTCAAACGCATCGAACGATTAACTGTCATAGTTGAACAATTTCCATTCAACCGTCATTATGACGCGAAGTTTCGCCGTCCCGTTTGATTAATTTACGGCGCTCGTTTACCTAGCATTCGGAAGTAGGTCAAGGAAGCCAAAATGCAATTAAAAATTAATATAAAATACGGGACACATTGTAATTGCTATTGAAATTGAATTGGGAAGGGTAGGTGTATTTAATGTAGTTACGGAAATTAATATATTTATTTATGTGCCATTAATACGGAAACTAAGGGTTATTATAAACTGAAATTAATAAAATATAGTATAAAATGACACGTCTTAGATACTAACGTTATAGGATTGGGTGAAAATGTTTGAACATTTATTTTACTGGGGCTCATGTTCTTATATTTCTTTGTATGAACCGTTGTAACTTGTAAGGCGTATTCAGTATGCTTTGAGCATTAAAAGACTCCGAGTTTAAGGCATTGTCTAGGCATCAATATAGAAGCGTCTCCGTCTTCATTCGTTTTATATCTATAACTATGAATAAATTATTATTAATAATTAATAATTCTCTGATTAAAAAAAAACATCGAGTACACAAGTTTTACAAAACCAAAAAAGAAAACAAAAATTGAACACTCCACACGTTTCCTTTATAAAAATACTAGACTAATAGTAGAATAAAAATACCTCTAGAACTAAGGATATAAATTGTAGCGAGACCACAATGAAACCGCTTCAACGGAAACGCGTTGAAGAGCAGTGAATCTTATAATTGAAATTTGTCCCACAAGGCATCCGGGTAACAAATAAAGTAATTAAACGAGCGATAGCAATCGCCCGGGTATCGATGATGTTAAACAATCAATGACGATTAAATCGCCCGGCGAACCCCTTATGGACGGTGCCAACTTTGCCCCGGGAAATTAAATTAAACCGTAGAAATTATGTTTGGCAGTTTTAAGTGCTGTTGTGTTCACGTAGTGAGTGAGTACTGAGTATAAAGTGCGAGTCAACTTATTCAACTTTATGCGAGTCGAGTTATAAATGTTAATTAAGCTGTAGGAGGAGATTGGGGTTGTATGATCATTTTAAAAGATTTTTTTGGTATGTGAAGGACAACTGAGGAAAAGGTTTGCTTGACGGTAAACGACCGCTTCCGCCCATGAACAGTTGAACAATGAAAGATAGGTACCTCACGACCTTTAAAATAGGTGTTCCCACTCACCGTACAAATTGAAATGACATCTCTGATGAGAAAAGGTTTTTCGTTAGAGAGTGGTACAACCCAAAGCAAACCGGCATAGTTTAGCCATTCCATACCACCAAAATAAATATTAAATATTAAAAAAATGTATGATAAAAAAAAAAACAAAATAATATCGAGTTATCACGATTAGGTATTCTTCGTGTATTATTTATTATGTTTAGTTAATATCAAATTGTTTTAAATAAAATTATCTATCTTACCAGTAAGGGTAAAAATCGGATTGGGACGAAAATATATACTCAGCTCTCTTATTTATAATAAGCCACTTGACCTCCTTAGCTCCCCCTATTTAGAAAATAAAATTTGTCAAGAAAGGGTTCTCAGCGGTCCCTTGACCGACAAAACTCAAATACGACATAAAATTGTGTTACCAAGTGCTTTTATATTGATTTTTTTTTTGTATATTGAAAACAATATTTTTTGTATGCAGTTCAGATGGTTCATAAAAGTTTGTAAGAACCAACTGTCTTATATATACGTACTTTTAAATAAAATCTAGCAAGGACACAAATATGACGAACTATGAACGTGGTATTAAATGTATTTATTCTTATGAAATAATAAATTCAAACCAATATTAAAACGTCTAAAGAATCATTTTCCTAGTAAATATTAAATCTAATATATTCAATGAAGAAGAAAATAAAAACAATTGCATTGAGTTCATCGCGTATATCGTGTGTGGCATTGCGTGACGACCCAACCATTAACTTATAAATATCTTGAGATATCAAGACGTGTATATAACTTATTCAGCCGATAGCTTATGTAATAATAGATGATATGTGACCTTTATCAAACAGGCCGACATATTGCAACCCCACTGTCGACGTAACGAAGAATTTTTCTAAAGGGTAAGAAGGACTTGGGAGTTTATTTTTAAACTTATAAAATATAAGTGTGCTGGTTTTAGATTTTATTTTTGAATTATTTAATAGAGATTAATTATGCAGTTTAGTATTTAATTATGATAGAAAAAGATCAAAAGTAATAAAATCTAGGTAAGTAGCCCATCGCCAGCTAGCCCCAATCTCCCCTCCCTAAAAATGTTCTATTTAAAACATTGTCAAATTTAATGTGTGCTAAGGTCTTAAAATCTCAGATAATCGATATCCAGCTTCGCCGTTAAAGTGATCGTTAATCCCGCATCAAGTTACAGTGACGTCATCGCATAACTCCGATTTATAGTCACCATTAACATGGAAATAATAATTCCACACTTTATCGGCTATAAAGGCGATTTGATATCTCGTTTGATAAATTATTCAATTTTAACCGAAGGCGACTGGGGTAAGATGGAACTTATAGTATGCTTTTATGGTTTTGTCAAGGCTGGTGTTGCATTGTTCTCAATTTATGTGAAATATAAAGTTAAGATTAATTTAAAGAAATTTATAGAACGAGAGCTAAATATAAATTCAAGGTCTTAATATATAATCAGCATTTTGTATAAGTATATTCTTGATGTATATGATCTTAATAACAAGTAAAAAAGCAAACTGGAATATTAATTACCTACAGAACATTCAGTATTGCCTGTAAAATTGAGTATAGACATTTTTAATGCTTTAATATTATGATTTATTATTTTATATGACGAAGTAAAAGTAGTAGAGAAAATAAATTTGAAACATTACACATAGAAAACTGCGAACATTCAACTGCTTTATACGACGAAAAAACTACAATGCCAACTCGAACCCATTCACACGTATACAATAATAAAATATCGCGTAATAAAGAAACTTACCACCCTTCCGTGAGATACGGGTATAATTCACGGGATGCCGTGCAATAGAATCATTATCGCCCATAATTTATAAGGACTTAATACGAACATCCGCGGTCCAGTACTCTATTGAATATTCTAGCTCCCCAGCTAGATGCATTTCAGATACTCATTTTAACTGAATTACGTGTTATAATTGCATTTATGGTTTGACTTATATTTTGATTCACGTATGTTCGAAGCAGATAATTTGGTGTTCGATTAGATAATGTTGGATTATTCAAAACTTTTGACATTATAAATATATTTTATATTGTATCTATAGATTTAATAGGAAACACTTCATGGTTTAAAAAGTTTTTTAAATGGCTTTCTTTAAGGAAAAAACGTAAAGATATGATAACAATAAGATATGTGAATATGCCTACTATTCTTTAAAGAAATCTTTTTATGCCTACACATTTGACGAGTTTGTCCCAAAAACCCAAAACCGTTCTCAACATTAAGAGCAAGTAAATTGAATTACGAGGCTAACGTTCCCTCACTAAGTTGTTTAGGAGTGCCTCTATGCGTCCCATTTGGTTCTAGAGGAAATTATAATTGAGGACGATATGAAAAACTTGAAAGATTCCTCGACCGACATTTTGTTGGATAAATTGCGATTAGTTTAAATAATTTAGCAGCTAATGCTGGGATTTGAATCGATTTTCCCCTATCTCCCCAATTCTACTATGAATTGAAATATTGACTAGTTCAAAAAATAAAAAAATGTACAAGATACCACTATTATAGAATATTACTTAAAAGTGATTATAACGCCAATAAAGAAGACACACAACGTCATTAACTAGGAAAATGAGAAGAACTTGTGTCAGTGTCATATTATAATTCAGACAACGCGTAGACAAACCTTCGAGTAAAATTATATTTTTACAGTATGGAAATTTAACGTATAACTAGTATCACTAAAGAACTATTTACTAAGTTCCAATCCTTCGTGACATTTAACTACGTTTAAATAAAAAAGAGCAAGAAACAGAGATATTCTACAACAATTACAAAAAGTTTACTAGTTACATGGAATGGCCAGTGAAAAGCGAAGTAGAATGTATTATCGGGACATAGCGGGCGTGTTTTAAAACCCAGTGAGCATTCGTTGTTGGGAAACAAACGCGGTGTACCAAACTTTTATATTTCAAGTTCGACGGGTTATTTTGTCGGAATGGTCACCTCCAAGTTTGCGTCAACAGTCGGTGTCACTTCACAAGAAGTTACTTTAAAATATTTACGACGCCAACTTTCTATAAGAAAAAGGGACCTATGGCAAATTTATAGTTGTTAGATAGACGGAAGTTTGTGATACGTTATCTTTCTGCTTTGTCATTTGAAATTTATTTGTGTTACCGTGTTTAGAGAGCTTTTCGGATTGTTTTATTTTATCTGTTTTCTTTCTTCTTTCGTTTTGGCACGATCCACTATTTACAGCGGCCGAAAATTGATTTCGCATCTAACCTTTATAAGCCTCACTAAATCTTTAGCAGAATACAATTACCATATTATTTATCTTATCAAAATTCATGAAATATATTTAAAGTGTAATTATTCATTGGATTCAAGTCTGAGATTTGAAAATCGGAGCATCTGTAAACAGATTGTTTCTGAAAAGCGTCGGCAGAGGCCATTTTGTTGTTATTAGCGAAGCCTTAAAGTTAGTTAGAGTTGGGACAATGCTTTCCGAATTAATTAAACTCTACTTAACAATACACATTATTTCTTGATTCAGTGTGTTTATGAATTTAAACCTCTATATATTCTATGTACTAATCTTATCAGGTTATGTAAATATATATTTCAATGATTGTCATATCGTCAGTGTTGCTATTAAAATAATAAAGTCATAAACAACACCGAACCGAAAATATTTGGCAACACACGAACTGGCCAAATCTCTCGCCCAAAAATATTTCGTAACGCAGTCTTTAGTGTTAGAAAGTCTATTTATCAGGCCGTCGCCCGCGGTCAGGCCGACAGGCCCACAGATAATAAAACAAAGGAACATGGCAACCCACAATCCAGTGTTGTTCCAATTTTTCGGACCTTTGTACCGGGTGCGTGTGACGTGCGCGTCAAAAGATTTTTTGTAACCTTTAAAATTGTATAACATTTTATACGGTGGTTTATTTGGATGTTTTTCGTTTACTATTTTTGTTTGATATAAAAATATCGTCATTTTTGCATTCAGTACTGCTGGTTCATTATAAATTTCCAGGAAAATGTTTTATTTCACTATTGTCGATTCTTACTTGCTACCTTCTTGCTACTTTTTATGCCATAAGGTCTATTTTCAGGAACAATCAGCTCTTTTTCAGGTTACTAGTTAAAACCATAATATATAAATCGGACGTAAATTTCATATTGATAGCAAAATAGCCCAACTTAGGGTTTCTACTACAAAACAAAATCTAAGAACAACATTTTCCTCTTCAATATTTTTCCCTTATTTATATCACATGGCGTTTCCCTCATTCATTACGCTGTTTAATAAGTAATGAAGCCACAAAAACGATTGTAATGACAAGTCGGTTGCGTGCGTGTCGTCATTATAGCACTTACAAATCAGGCAACTTGTAGCAAGCGGTTGAGTTACGGCCAAGCTTATAGGGACTTATTTGTTTACATGTAAGCGCGATTGGGGACTTGCTAAGATTACAAGCTGTAGTAAGTTTGATATTATCATGATAATATCATAGTCAAAGTCAAACATATCGTTATTCAACTAGGCTACATATAGCAACACTTAGCAGCAAAGTAAAGCAGATAGATATATACATATGCCGGAGTATTTCTTTCGTTTGTACTGATAAAATTATAGATATACGGCGTTGTCCGACATTTTGAATCTGGGTTTAATGTTTCCAGATTTAATTAGCGAAGCTGACATAAATACAGTGTAATCTGATTTTGTACGTTAACCGCTATATCTCCTCTCTCCCTCTACGAGAGGATTCCCCAGAACGATAAGCAATTAAATCTTCTGTTTCCGAAGCGTATAAAAATCCGTTCCATTAATTCAAAAACCAATGAAGGGTAGGCAAATATTTTCCAATCGTCAAAGTAAATAATTTGGTTCCATCAAAATGATTGATCAGAACCCAATTTTCTGTCCAAGTTCGCTTCAGTAAATAGCTTGGAAAATGATTAACGTGGTTTTTAATACGATGGAATTATTCGTGTGTGTTGCTTTTTATGGAACGGTCGGATTTGTTTGAATGTCGCCGGATAATGAATAGTATGACGTTTTCAAAGATACCCTCAACGTGTTTGGAAATTGTGCGTCCTTTTCTCAGTTCAATGGTTTGGTAATTATTTTTTATTTATTTGTTTATTGATTTAAGAATTAGTTTGATATGCCTTTTTGGTCAAAAAAGATAAAACTCTCACATTCGATAAAGAAAAATATAAGAAGACGGACATAATATAAATCAATCATAGTATAAACTTAGTACTAGCATCTATACGCAGTATTTATTTAATAACCGGTAGTCCTACTCCTAGCATTGACGAGCGTCTACAGAAAGTATAAGTAACAAATAAAAAATAATAATATGCATTCATTAAATACGCCTTTAGTTGATTCCATTGCAAATCTTAGGTTAAGTTCCAAAATACATGAATATGGAAAATTTAATTTATGCCCTAGTTCTATTTCCTAGTCCTAGTCCTAGTCCTAATCCTAGCCTTGTCCTAGCTCCTCGGGTAGTTATTGCACACCATTGGGCATACCAAATAGAATCTATATCGTTAAACATATTGTACACTAAGTTATATTTTGGCATGATATAAAAATATGGTAGTAAGACCTAGTCCTAGCACCTAAATGTACGAGTATGTGCAGTTTGCATCCATTAGACACGCCTAGTTGAAGCGCGATTAGGTCACGAACACTGACGTAATGTGAGCATTTTCTTATTCAATTCCCGTTTCCTCGTGAATATTTTTCGAACATTCTACTTCTTTCTTAGTATTTTAATGATGTACAGTACGCCCGTGGAATTGCAATTTCGTTCTGACTCAAAGACTGGCTGCTTTTTGTTTTGTGAAAAACATCGTTTTATGAATTGCATGAAATTGAGATTTTTCCTTTGGTAATTCTTATTAGCTTCGTTGTTGCTGAATTAGCTGAGGGATAGGTAAGATGAGTATTGTTTTGTAATTTACCCTTAGGATATTTACATTTTATTTATGATTTGACGTCCTTTATTTTTTCTTACAAAAACAACGGTTTCCTGGTTATTAAAAAGGTGAAATTAATACGATACATTTTACTCGTATCTTCATAGTAGCTTTGCTGATGCGTCATAGTAACAATTATTGCGATGCTTAAATGTTTTTTCGACACTATAAATAAATATCACACAATACTATCGGAATATTGGTTTTTTAAGTCGCCCTATTGTTTCTGGTGACTGTCAATTTGAGTTGAACCATTTCAATATGAAGAGACTTATTCCCGAAAAACGCTTTAAAAATATTAGCTATTTTACTATTTTACAGTTTTTTATTTCATTTAGTACGTGGTGTTCAAAAACTTGTTGTGTATATGTTACCATGAAATTGTAATCCAAAGAAGAATTGTGAACCTTAACTTGAGCAATGTAACGCAATATTTTTCAGTAAATTTTAAGATATGGAATAAAAAATATATAAATATATTGACCATAGACAAGGTTAAACTAAAGTTAACACTCGAATGTGTTTAGCAAAATGAAAAAAGGATAAAGGATAATGTCATTATAGCTATAACTATCTTTCCTTCTTTCTTTATTTTCTTTTCGTTCCTCCTAACATAAATAACTCTCATACAATCAATTATTAAGTAAAATACGAAGCATTTAATATTACGAAACCACAGTCCAAAGTTTCAGCAATGCAATGATACAATCAGACTTCGAAGTGATGAACCTGATACGTGGAACCTTTGAATTCGAACTGATATTGAATAACTTCGCGAACTTTCGGTAAGACGGGACTTGTCTGTTGGTATGTTGCTGCAATGTCCGTACAAAAAGTTTGTAGGAACTATGTTATAGGTATATCAATAGTACTAGATTCTATAGCGGGTAGTATATTTTGTAAATTTTATAAGAAATAGATATTAATAAATGTAATATTAATAGATATGAAAGGGGAGGCGATGTTAACCTAATTTTAATAAAGGTCATTGTAAGAAATAAGCATTACGTATGTCAAAAAAAATATTACGTATGTCCTTAGCTCAGGTTTTATATTTATTAATGCCATGTATTAATAAATCCGAACATATTAAACCTTAGCTAACGATATTATTAATATGCATATTAGCAAGCTTGTATTAAAATTATTATTTTTTTTAATTATTTGCCCTTTCTTATATAACACAAATATACACAGAAGCAGCAACCTTGTACGAAACTTACTAATTGTCATTTATAAAATCTAAATTAAGTAAAACCAATCATATTGTCGTTATAAGCATTCCTAAATTCAACTATTACATGGCAACATCGATTTACCAAAAGCAATGGGCTCTAAACTAATTGTATAACCAACAATATTAGTTAACATATTGCAGCGAAACAATTGTGCAAATCCGAATGCTAAAACAGGAGGCTGTGGCGACTGCCGACCGCACAACATTCATATGAGACCAAAATATCTTCGAGCGAATTCGTAATGTTTAGCGAAATGCACTTTGGTTCAAATATTTTGTATACCTACTTGTATATATATCTGATAATTGTATGAAATCCATACTAATATTATAAATGTGATAGTGTATTTGTTTGTCCTTCCTTCACGCCGTAGCTAAGCAATCAATCGACCTGATTTTTGGCATACAGTTAGTTGAAAAGATAGAGAGTAACATAGGCTACTCTTTCAAAGTTTATATGAAAGTCCACGCGAACGGAGTCGCCGGCAACAGCTAGTATTGATATATTTTACTCAATCATACTGATTTTATTGACAATGGTATTATATTAAATAGATAACATTATGTTACCACAAAATTTTCTAGATGCAAAAACATCCTAAGTAGGACTTTTTAACTTTAGATGACTGGCTGCCGGTGCGGTCACGCGCAACTGACAAATCTCTTTTTTTCTTATTGGTTTTATCATTTATCTCTTTTCTATCGTTTGGACTTGTATGTATGTGTGCTGTCGCTGTTGTGCGGAAATCTTTTTTCGGTTGATTTGTTGGTGTATAAGATATTAACTATAATATCATTGGAGGTAGAAAATTTATTTTAAATTGCTATTTTATTTTCTAGCAATGGTTGCTTGGAAGACATATATACTCTATCTTACCTATAAGATCATTATTCCTACATAAAGTCACGACCCATCAGACCCCAGGTATACAACCTGGGGTCCACAGGTCCACAAACCTTACACTATACTTATTTTTAAATATAAAATGCCGATCCATCAAGAAGTAACAGTATAAGTTATATTAATACTTATTCTTGAAGCTAATATTTCGTACCGTTTCGTGTCAACATTAAAAACCTTGTAAGTCATTAAATAATGTCACGATACGTATCTACAACGTAAAAATTACGTGACGATGACGTCATCGAATTAGCTTTTTATTTGCGCGTGAATTGTTACGTGTTTATAATGTGATAATATGCTATTTTTTTCTGTTATTGGGGATATTCTAAAATGAGTTATTATTTAAAATTATGCTATTTTACTTTCTTGGCAATTATGATACTAAAAAAAATGAATTAATTAAAAAGTAAATAAAGTAATATAATATTACGTCAGACATTTTGTTGCGATGAATAGTGTTTTTTCAGTAACTGAGCCTACATAGCTGTCTCAATTTTATATACTAGCTGTTGCCCGCGACTCCGTCCGCAAGGACTTTCATATAAACTTTGAGCGCCCCCCTTTCCCCCTTTTTACCCTTTTTTCAATTAATTTCAATTATTAAAGCCTATGTTCTTTCTCAGGTTCTAGACCATCTGTGTACCAAATTTCATGACAATCGGTTCAGTAGTTTAGGCGTGATGGAAGGACAGACAAACAGACAGAGTTATTGTCGCATTTATAATATTAGTATGGATATAGCATAAATACTGCTATCATAGGAAAAAATATTAATTTCGACCAGTAGTGTCAGAGATTAGCTAGAGCGTTAATACAAGCAAAAGTTCTCATAAGCTTTAAATAGCCAAATAGTAATGTTATCCAGTTGTATAAAGGATACAAAATATAAACTAAAAATATGATTTTATAAAACAAAAAAGCACCGGACAAAAGTAAGCGTCTTGAAATGAGAAGTAGTCATGATTAATTATCTGCTTCCACCGTCAAAGGACACTCGCAAAATGAACATTACGAAAATTGGGGAAACGAACAATTTTCGAATTAAAAATATATGAAGAAGAATCGTAACGGCGACAAAAATAAAAACGAGCGACGCCGCCCGAAAAACATACGCTCCCTCGATTTTTCACAAAATTTCCATATAGAATTTTAGGTAAAATTTCAGTGGAGCGACTGAAGGCTACCCAATAATTAAATTCGACTCATCAAAAGCTATAACTAGTGATGTCCGCGCGGCGAGTTATCGATGATACGATTTATCGATTCGCCGACGCCAATTTATTATGTATGCGGTTGAATTTTGGGTCGGACGTCACATCAAATTATTGACATTCTACTATATCATTTATTTTTTATTTTTTAACAATTTGCTGCATTAATCAATAATAAAAAGGTTAAAACATCGTTAAGTATATATCTAAGAATAATAAAAGTTATCATTGAGTCTATTAAATGATATTTAAACATAATATATTAACGACGTTCTTCTGTATTATATAAATTGTGAGTATAAATTGCACTGACAGACTCGAAAAAAAAACAGTCAACGTCATAAAACCCGCAGGGCAGGGCTGACACACACACTCACGTCGTAAAAAAACGCCATTCAGAATTAAAAACATAATAAATGGATTACAATAACAACAAAGCAGCTATTAAATATAGATATGGCGAGTTAACCCTTCGGTACCAATTTTACAAAATGACGTGTTCGTAATAATCGTCGCAGTCACGCAACAAAAATACATTTGGCGTTATTAAAGTGAATGGGACCTGTTGCGTTGAGTTTACGTTTTTCCCTCTTCATTAGCAAGTCTCTCTTCAAAGTTTTTAAAGCCATTCCACTAGTTTAGCCTAGTGCAGATAAAAAGCAATTATATGCCGCCTGTGTCGGCTTATTGTGTCTGTAATATTTCTTCAGTTTTCTTGTTTGCGATTTATATTATTATTGCATGGTTATTTGAAATGTTTCTTGTATTTTTATACGTAATAATTTTTATTATAAACTCGCTATGTTTCATAGTTTGTTACGGTGTTAGGTTTTCATATAGCTTCGTCTTACAAAAAATATAGTTTTGTATTTGTAAAAGAAAATTTAAAATAGTTGGAATGGTTTATAAATTTCCTTCACAGGCTCATAAATGTTGACTGTCTTTAGTAATACAGATTAAATTTATAAACATAATAATATTCGAAAAAAAAATATACAATAATATAAAGAAAAAATATATAATCGATATCGATATTAAGCAATAGGGCTTTCACTAAGTTATCATGTTTAAGTTTCTATAATTTCCTTAGGGGTTAAGTCGGGAATGTATTTGATGATGGCTACCAACTGAATTATTAACCCGTCCCGTAACAGGGGTCATTTTAGCCAGTAATAGTTGCGGTTGATAGATATTATCACTCATCTTATTGTGGGTTACTCGATTATTGAATGAGTTATTAATCGTGTTTAGTAATTTATTATAAATTTAACCTATTTATAAACCTTTTACGAAATATTATGTAATTTTAATAATATTTTTTTTATGACGCTCGCTTTTATGCGCTGTAATTATGTTAAATTTATTTTATAAATATATTTTGACGATTTTTTATTTATTATTAGAAAATCATATAATTTCTAGGAACGTAAGACATTATTCGGAAGGGAAAATTAATTGTAGGTGTGGATATATTTTTTTATAAAACGAAGTATGCCTTCGAAATAGATTTTAGTATCTACGCGAGGAAGGTTTTGTGGGTAGATCAATATTTACGGAGCACCGCGTTTGACGTTTGAAATAATAACTCGAACAACGCGATTCAGGAATATCAATATTTAAGCAGTCGCCGGACACGTTCGGTCCTCGGAACACCCAATAATTTTCTATTAGATTTTTAGTCAGATAAGAATTGCGGCTGAGTGAGGTCGCCCCTGAATTGGAGGGCGCAGACGTGCCCCATTACTGCTTTTGGAGTTAAAATATCTTCAAAGTTTCCTCTGCTTTTATTAAAAGGGCGACATAAGTTTAGTCTATACGAAATTTTGATACGAACGTGTTTTCTTAGATTCATTTTTTTCATGATTTATTGGTCTATCTTCATCACATGAGTTTGGTTTTGGTTTTGTAATGGTTTTATGATAATATGAAAGTGGATGGTTTATATCTAGTGTGTTTGTATTTACCTCCTCTGTTTTCACTATCTGCTGGTTTCACCTGTATTGCCCGATTCATCTGTAACAAAATAAAAAGTAATTATTAAGTGGCAATTATTTATTATCGAAGTAAATTTTACATTAAAGTAGTAATTTGTTGCATTGCGTATTGTATAGGGTACACATAAATAAGCGATGATTTTTAAAATTAAACTTTTTGGTCAAAGTAATTTTTAACAAAAAACTAAATTATATTTTAACATACAAAAGGTTCTTAAAATTATAATGTAGCTTGTACAGCAATTAAAAAGTCATTAAATTACTTCAATATTAAATAAGGAAAATGAAAAAAAAAATCTCATTCAGATCCATCAAACTAGACAGGGGCCTAATCAACCACTACATTACAGCGTTGAAGTGTTAAATAAGAGCTAGTTTGATGTGAAATTTTCTGCGCGTCAGGCATTCACTGAATTGCTTTGAGGGTTAATTTACGCATAGTAATTCTAAATTCCATGCTGGCATAATTAAAACGTCGGCTTAGGCGTATTTGGCGATTATTATCTAGACTGATATTATATAGAGGTAGTATTTGTGAGTAAATAATGTTGTTATCTTTGGATATTGAACCAATTCTTGGATTTATTTTTACTCATATATTTATCTATACTTTTTCTTCTTTTTACTGACTTGTGTTGTCACAATTTAACACAGAATTAATAATTTTGTAAAAAAGTCTACATATAATAAAATATATTGTCCCATAAAATAAAAAGATCATAAGGTAAGTCGTAGGACATATCTAGTCATAAATAATATTAGTTCAGTAATATTTTGAATCCGCCAACGAATACATTG
This sequence comes from Eurema mandarina, assembly GCA_018238005.1. NCBI lineage: Eukaryota > Metazoa > Arthropoda > Insecta > Lepidoptera > Pieridae > Eurema > Eurema mandarina. The sequence continues at coordinate 13,745 of DWAJ01002827.1, forward strand.
TAAAATAGTGAATAACCATAGTTTCTTATACCTTTATTTATGTTTTTACATTTAGTCATAACATAAGAACTGATGTCTATCAATAATTGTGTTCGTCTAAGTAATTAAATTACTATAATATACAATATATTTAAGTAGTAGATAGACTGATATATTTATAAGTAAACTAAACGCAAACATATCTTTATATATCTAGGCTTCATATACTAACGATTTTGAGTCGCCTGGTTTTAATGGTATTACAATTCACTGACGTTTATACCAATACTTTAAATAGATATGTTATAAGCCCAAAATTTTGAAGACGCAAAAACATCCTAATTAGGACCTTTGGGTGATTGGCTGACAAACCAATCTCTTTTTTCGTGTTGGTTTTATTATTTATCTCTTTTCTATCGTTTTGACTTGTATGCATGTGTGCTGCCGCTGCTGTGCGGAACATTTTTGTCGGTCTATTTGTTGCTGTTTAACATATCTATTAATATAATTGATTAGTAAGTTTAATAAGCTAATATTTCGAACAAAATGTGTTCTCTGCATCTTCCCATACAATAACTTCAAGCCTCTTCCAATATGCATTACGTAAACGCCCAGGTCTTGTTACTTGAACAATTTCTGTGAAACTTTTTAGAAATATAAGCTCTTGCCAGTAAACTAGCTTTCTGGGAACGTAAAATGAAATTACTAGTACTTTCTCAACTTTGCTGCAACGAGTGAGCGAGATGAAATATGGGCGGGGCCTAGCGATAGGTATGTCGTAGATCAGAGAACAACTAGATATTATTTAGCTTAGTGTTTCAGTAAATAGAGTAATAAGAAACTTTTTTTGTATGTAAAAGGGGCTTATCTAGGTATTTGGTATTTTATCACTAATTTATTAAATAATTTTGTTTACTGTACTTTGTAAACAACTGTTGGGATGTAGGGATATTTAAATATAAAAAAAAAACTATAAAGTACGATATCATAATATGTTACTAGTATACAGTATACTAATTACATATGATGTATTTTTTTATGTTTTAAAAAACTAGTTAAATTAAAACCCTGCAATAGTATACTTCTATTCATCTGATAATATATTATCACTACTTAAGCATCCAAGTATAGGTATTATAATTTTATAAGAGATTAAAATTATCTTTCTCCTTGTTACGAAGCCTGTTTATGAAGCTCCCAATGTTCCTAGTTTTGCGATTGTCAATCGGCAGAGATAGTCTTAGTATCATACGAATCTTCCGCTAAGGTACCCTCCAAAACATACTTAATCTATACTATTTATTCAGTATTTTTAAATTAGTTCCTTAATACTAAAAAGGAAGCAAATCCGCGCTCTCAGCTAGTACGGGAATCCTCACACAATAAAACGTCACTTACATTATCAAGACGGATAGACAGCACGAGCTGCTACGATTCTGTGACGTCACGCGACAAGAGCTACGAGTGCTACGGGCTACGGCGCTACGAAATTGAACTTGTCACCCTGTCGCCTGCGCGCCGCTTAGTTTTATTCAACGGTATTGTTTTGTTTTAATTGTTTTTGTATAACATGTTATATTATTTAAAACAATTATTTGTTTTTTAATTCACAAATAAAGCTACCCACTAGACGTTATAAGGATACGCAATTTTGTATAGCATGTTGCGAAGTATTTGAATTTAGAATAAATGCCTCTTTTGGATTTTTTAAAAGTCACTTAAATTGTAGCACAGATTAAAAATTGTATTTAATTCGGATTACCACAGATTCTCAATAACTAATATTGCGTGAAACTAAGCGTGTACAAGCCAGTATTATAACTTATCTGTTTTAAAAATAAATAAAGTGCCTCACAATTACAAGGGCTTCTCCGATGAATCGCCGAATGAAAATATTTTTATGCCGGGCATACCCGTAATCCCCAAAGAACTCAAGTTACGAGAAATGTATTTAAGAGATTGTAATTGTTTTCGGCTCGAATGAAGAGGGTATTGTCAGTGCTTTTTGATAAATGCTCCGTTGCTTGTTATTTAGATGTTTCGGTTAGGATAGTGTTTATATAGCTACTAGCTGTTGCCCGCGACTCCGTCCGCGTGGACTTTCATATAAACTTTGACCCCCCTTTCCCCCTTATAACCCTTTTTTCCAGTTAAAAAGTAGCTATGTTTTATCTCAGGCACATACAATTTGGTTGATTGACGCTCTGACTCACTTATGCTGAAAAACGCCTAAAGAGTTTAATAACTCTTCGTTAACTAAGGGTTGATGCCATTAAAAAGGATTAAAATATAAAGGACAACAAGACGAGATAGAAGATTAAGGAAAATGTAGACCATAAGACAAGCCGTCACAATTTAACCTGATGACATAATTTTTAAATAGATTTTAAAGTTTCTCCGCCTGACCTGTCTGAAGGGCACTGTAGCCAGCGAAATTACTGGGCCAATGAGTCTTAACATCTGACGCCTCAAAGTGGGGAGCGTCGGTGTAGTGCACCCCTGCCCGGAGCAAAGTTCCGGGTAGCACTACATTGGCTATGGGCTGGCGTTACTCTTACCATCAGGAGTGCGTCCAGCTCGTCTCCCCTCTTCAT